>VZRH01004238.1:386314-463177 GCA_013397555.1 Urocynchramus pylzowi | reverse complement strand
GATTGGGGCGGGTGGGACTGCGACAGGGAGGATGTGAGGCACTGGGATGTGGTGCAGGTGAGAGTGGGGCAGGTAGACCGTGGGCACCTGTGTGTAACTCTGTGTGTAACTCTGTGTGTAACTCTGTGTGTAACTCTGTGTGTAACTCTGTGTGTCTGCCTGCCTGTCAGTGTCTCTCCTCTTGCCCTCTGGAGATGCCGCGGCTGATGGGCCGTGCTGTGTGAGCCCTGTGCTCTGCACTAACACCCCCTTCTTTGCCATTTTCCAGCTTTATCAGCGATGAGAAGTAGCAGCAGCCCTTAGCAATGGGTGATGTTTTAGCATATGAGGCTGAGTTACTTGGACTAGTGAAAGAGGTTGGTTTTCTCTCTTTATTTTTTTTCTCATTTTTTTATTTGATTGAAATGATTCTTGCAAGGCAAGATTTCTCAGTGTTTGCATTCAGAGCCGGGCATTGTAACTGAGGTCTGGATTCTGGAGTTATTTATCTGGATGAGTGTTGCTACACTCTGAAATTGTGCTGACTCCTGTCATGCTCTGTCAGTTTAAAAGGCTCAATGTCCATTAAATGCCAGCAGTAAATTTTTTTCTTTGGTTGAATGAAATTACTGGCTAAACCAAGAGGCATAATTCTTTCAGAGGTGGTGTACTCAGTTGTTTCTGGGATGCAGGAGGAAATTGAGAGATGGTATTTTCCTACCACAAGGTATCAGTTCTTGGTTTATCACTTTGCTGTCTTTGTCATTTGTGGGCCATCCTGCAGAGAAACTTTGGCATTTCATGGGCCATTCATTGAAGCATTAATCACCTAAAAAAGGATTATTCATTTACTGAAGCATTAATCATCTAACAAATGTTGTTCCTCCATGTTTTTATCTTGCAGTATTTGGATTTTGCCGGATTTCAAGAAACAGTGAAAGTATTTAAAAAGGAATGTAAAATAAAAGGGAAGCCATTACCTAAACCAGCAGATGTTTCCACAGAAGATTCGTTGCCTGTTCAGGTAATACATCATTTACACTTACTTTGAGTAATAATCAAAACAGAGGTCACTAAGCACCCTGTGAGTTATTACAACAGTGAATTGTCTGAACAGATTCTTGATTATTTGAAGAAATCCCCTGGAAGTCTTCTTACAGCACAGGAACCTTCAAGTTTGGGGTTGGTTTTTTGTTTGTTTTTTTTTTTCAGAACTGCAGTAATTTTGAACTCAAGACACTAGTTTTGATTTACACTACTTTTAAGTTTTTACTGATATGCTTGAAAATGTGGGCTTTGCTTCTTGTATTGATGGTTGATTCAGGCTGTCAAAGATACTAAAGATGCATGAAGAAGAATATTTGGGTGGTCATTGAATGGTGGGACATTTATGAATAAAGCTTTTAATTGGAAGTGTTTGGATGGCACTGGAATTCTTCATTCACTAACCTACTGCTGAGAAAATGTGGCTATCCTCTGTTTGGGTTTTCACTTGATGCTTTTCCCTTTCACAGGAAGGAATGCTTACAGCATTTGAAGATGGTGATCAGAAAGTTTTCTTCCAGCTCTGGGAGGAGCATATTTTGTCTTCAGTCCATGACAGTGATCCAGTTGCTCAGAACCTGGAGTTCTATCTCCACATCTACTTTGCCACCTTCCTCTTGAAACAAACTATGGGAAAGCCTGTAAGTTCAGTTCACAATTCAAACCTCAGATTGCTGTTGTGTGTTTTACTTCATTTTGTTTGTCTTTAGTGTGGATGAGGATAGGACATTTTCTAAGAATCATTCCAAGAGTATGTATCCAGTTTGGTTACAGTCTGCATTTTAGTCCAGCCAGATCCTTTGTATTGTGGAGTACAGAGATGGAAGTTGGATCTGTCCTTATCCCAAGGTTCCTGAATTATTTCAACTTGGAAAATACCAAAATGGCAATACTTTCACACTTGTAATTGTAGACCATAGCAGATTCTTAAAACATTTTTTTTTGCTTGGAGTTTGGACTGAAACTGTGCGTTGAAATACAATAATTTCTGGTTAAATGGCAAAGCTCAGTTTTGACCAGCTCAATATATCATGCTGAGAAATATAAATCCCAAGATGTTTTAAAACAAAATCTCTGTTACATGGGACTTTTATGATGAAGAGACATTTAAGTAGCCTGGACTCAGCCAGATCAGCCAGGGCTTAATAGCTCCTGGCCTTCACCTGTCAGCTGCTACAGGAGTATTTGGATGCTTGCAGTCTGTTTTCCAGCCTCTAAGGAGCTTTTGTTCTGTTCTGTGTGCCAGCTCCCCTTCCCACTGCTGTGCAAGTGGATTTTTTTGTTTCTGCACTTACCACTGAAATAAAGCATGTCTAAAGTATATGTTTTCTCTCTGCCCTGAGTGTAGCAATGGCATTTTTCTTTAAAAATCTAGCCTGAAGTGAACAGGAATAATTTACATGCAAAAAGCAATTGTCTGTCTCTTCTTTCTTTGGACCTGGATGAGAGAAACAACAGCATTGGTTTACATTTTCTTTTATGACTGGTGAAAACATACAGTATGTTCTCTAGTTAAATAAATACTGGTTTTTAGATAAAAAATATACTGGAATTTCAAATTTAGTATTAATATACTTGGGTCTCTTTTTTTATTTGCCAGCTTTACAGTGCATTTAGAATGGTAGTTTTCTAAATTAAATCTGCTGCTTTATTTCCTAGGACAAAGCTGAACTTGACGAAAGGATTTCTTATTTCAAGGCATACCTGGAAACAAAAGGAGCTGCACTGAGCCAGACTACAGAGTTTCTTCCCTTCTATGCTTTGCCATTTGTTCCAAACCCCATGGTACATCCTTCCTTTAAAGAACTTTTCCAGGTAAGTATCTGTGTGGCAGAGATGGTTTTGTGGTGGCTTACACTGACATACCTACACAAATTTGTTTGTAAAGCATGTATAGTATTTTTTGGAGTTGTTTGCCCTGAATGCATCCCTAACCATGTGGACAGTTGTGCTGGCCTGGCTGAGCAGCTGTGGGCAGCCACTCTGGTGCAAAGAGATGTCTTCAGCCTGCATTGCTGCCAGACTGGTTTTGATATCAAATCAAAGCTTAAGTGATACTTGCCCTAGGGCTGACTTTGGATGTACCAGCTGATGAGGAGCTCCAGTTTAACACCAAAAAAAGGCATATCCTGCCATTTTCCTTTGGGACTAGCTATAAATAATGAGATAGACTGGTTGACCTCAGAGATGGAACATGACTACACTTTTTTAATTATACTTAGCAGCATTTTTTTTTAATGTGTTATCTAAGATGAAATCCTCAGGTTTATTCTGAGTAACCCAGTGTCCAAGCTCTTAGTCCACACTCACTCATATTTTCTTGTGGGAATTGTTCAACTCATTCCATGTTAGTGTTGAAACACAGATTGTTTTATGTTTGAGAAAGAGAAGCAGTGAGTCACTAGTTTACAAAGCAGAGTTCTTATGACATATATTTTTCTCAGGCATCTGATGCTTTATATAGCTGGAGTTCCTGTCAGTTTGTGTAATACATCTTGAAAAATCATATGCACTTCTCTCTGTAGGAGACAAGGTTCCTTTGGTAATATACAGTGTGCTGTGGTACACCACTACCTGGATACTGAGTTGGTAAATGCAACAAGTAAATTCTGTACACTCTCCACCATGGTGAAATAAGGGCAAATCTGAGCTGTGAGAACAGCTTGCAACATATATGTATACAGTAGTA
This sequence comes from Urocynchramus pylzowi, assembly GCA_013397555.1. Lineage (NCBI taxonomy): Eukaryota > Metazoa > Chordata > Aves > Passeriformes > Fringillidae > Urocynchramus > Urocynchramus pylzowi. The sequence goes on along the minus strand of VZRH01004238.1, from coordinate 459,465 downwards.
AATTTAGGGAGCTCCTGGTACTTGTTGGAAGACAGAGCTTTTTTTTTTGTTGGCTGGCTTTTCCTCAAGCAGAAACCAGCTTTGCTGAAGGCTTGAAATAGAAGACATGAGTATTTGGTGGATTTCTAGGTGTAGTTTGATTTTTTTTCCTTAGCTGTTATTTTCTTGTGCGTATGAGACACTACGTCAGGCAGAGGACAGCATTCCAGTTAATGCTTTTGGTCTGTTCTGCTGCTCTGTTTTTCCTGCATTGGCTGTTTTTCTCCAAATCCTTATTTTAGAAACATTGTACCCACCAGTGTCATGTCATGATGCTTGCAATAGTTGCTGACAAAACTTACAATTCCCAGATCTTTTTAGGAGCAAAGGATGAAAACTGAGCAGTGCAAAATTATTAATTTTGTACTCTATTTAATACATGTAAAAATATTTTTTTATCCTTTTCTCAAGTTGCTTGTCTTTTAAAGGTACTTTTACTTTCAGGGCAGTTGTTGCGTGTGTATACAAGCCACCAACACTATGTGACAGTTTTGTACTTTATTTAAAGATACATTGTGTTTCTAGAACTCTTATCTGGGAATAATACTGAACTCCCCTCTGACTTCTGTATGCTTTCATGGGGAGTGAGCAATCACATTCACATCAGTAACAGTGAAGGGAAAATCTTTTAAATCCAGTGCTGGCTGCCTTGTTTGCTAGTGGGAAGTTGCTGTGATCCAAGCAGTACTTTCTGCAGAGTGTACATATTTGGTGAACAGCTGTCATTATTTGTTTTTCTTTTCAAGGATTCTTGGACACTGGATTTAAGGACAAGATTGGAAACGTTCCTGTCTCTGGCTCTCAAAGCCAGACGGACTCCTCGGCTTCTCACTATATTTGTATCCTTCTAAGAAAACACTTTGCAGATAATTAGAAATACTGTAAAGAGGCAGTATAATTTATTGCAAGAGTGCTGCTAAGATTTATTGCCGAATTGCAGTAACATTGCAGTTCAGTGTTTTTATGACAGGAAACATTGTTTATATTCCACATTCAAAAATAAACTTTTGAAAAAGTCATATAAAGACCATGTACAGATCTACATGAACCTACATGCTTATCATGTGATCATTCTTTGTTTCCATGTATAAATACAGGATACCCAAAGGCACCGACCTGACCAGACTTCTTTCTTAGCATTTCTAAAGCTGTTAGTCTTTTAAATTAGCCATTTCAGGGACTAGCTGAAAGTTTTCCAGGGCTTTTAAGGGTTCTAGAAATTATTTGGTCACTCATAGGTCAGCGAAAGATCTCAAGTCCCTAGGCAACATTGTGAGTTGTGCACTTACGAGATTTTTATGTATTTATTGTTGATTTATGTATTCTGTAAAGCATCAGGCACTTGCTGTTGGCTGGGATAGTAGGAATATCTGGCTTGGTTGAGGTTCTCATTCTGAGTTTCTGGAACAAACACTGAAAAGGTGCACATTTTCCTGATCTGCTTTTACTTGTGCAACAGAAGGAGAGTGGACAGTGCAACAAAGGTAAATACTGGGCTGTGGTAAGGATGTTCTGTAAAATTGTCAGGGGCTGTGAAAGTAGTGGGAGGTTTACCTGCAGGGGTGGGGAAACCAGTGATGTATGGCAGAAAGTCCTTGGAAATCCAGAGCCCAGCTTTGGTGATAGCTACTGACAGCTTTTTAAGCTCAGTAAGGTTCAAGCAGTCAATAAGTATGGACTAGAAATGGGAAAGGGCCTAGTAGTGGGATTTGTATTAAACATCTATTCTGTTCTGAAACATGGTAAAAACAAGTGGAGAACTTCATACAAAGTGCATACCAGCTTTCCTTTTCTAGTTCTGATGAAAGTAAGTTGCTTCAGATTCCTTTCCCTTGTTTCCAGGTTTTATGTCTCATTCAGTTGTTCTGATGACTGTCTGACGATCTTAGACAAAGTTGATTTTTGTTCCTATTTACTCATTTTGTTTAAATAGTACCTCCTAAAATAGTGCATATTAGTATATCCTGAATAAGAATGTGTTCATTTAAGTGTGACTGGCTGATGTGTTGCATTTTGAGGTAAGCTGTTTATACACACTTTAATGTGTGTGTGTGACTTGTGGCCCTTTAGAAATAATAATTTCAGCACAGAATCCTGTTAGATGCTGGTAACACTTGAAACATGTCTTTTTAAAATCAGTTAAATAAATAGAACTTAGGTTTCCAACTACCTTTCACTGATTTTTTCACTTGACTTTCTGCATATACTTTCTAGTTAGGGATTTATATGAGACCAGTTGGATTCTTAAAATTACTTTTCCTCTTGAGTTATTTTATCTGTAGGTCTGTCCTGAGGATTTACTTTTTGTAGATTGAATTAGGCAGAAAGTTAGGTAATCTCCCAGTGTGAGTTCCATATGTTTTCTCTGTTATTTTATGCTTTGTGTTGTTGCATTAGACTTTCACTGAATAATAGAAAGGTCTCTTGGATTTTTATTTTCCAGAATTTACACTTTTTCCTTGTGGAGGACTTTCCTGAAGGCAATAATCCCATGCTCTTATTAAAAAAAATAACTATGCAGTTGTACCTGTCTTATTTGGGGCCTAATTTTATTTTAATTTGTGCAGGCTCTGTGCCTTGTGCAGGGACTGTCATGGAATTCAATTCATGCAGGTCAGCCTGAATTTGCAGATCTGTTATGTGCCTTGGAGGTTGAGTCAGTTTGGATTTTTGATAAAGGTTTTTTGAGGACTGTCTCCTATGAAGGTTTTGGATCCAAGAGGTTATTTTTGCAGTATCCTGCTCACATCACATGGGATCCACAGCACTTACTGGCTGCTGGAGAATATTTACTTTATCAGTGAAGGGGAAATGCAAAGGAAATTTACAGGCAACACATGAATGAAGAGCAGTATGGCAGAGTCCTGAAAACACCTTTTGTAAATAGTTGCCAGTCATCAGTCTGACATGCTGAAGTACTTCAAGTTTGGGTGGGGTGGTGTAAATGCTTTTGAGAGTGTCCTGGAGTGTTCAGTATGTTTACCTTGCCTGATTTACCTGCTACAGTCTGGCTTCTTACCCATTTGCTAAAAATTTTCAGTTCCTGTATGACTTCCAAAGCTATTTGTGTGTCAGTTGTGCTTAACTTACAGTTCTCCCATATGTTTCCAGTTTGGCTGGAAAGGAAAAAATTGCAGAATGGTTGGCATCATGCACAGAGAGCTTCAGAACTTCTTTGTGTCCTCTCTGCTAACAGGAACTGAGGGAATTAAGTATTTGGAAGTGTGTTCAGCTGCTGTGCCCTTCACTGCCTCATTACAAATCTGTGGATGAGCTCACAGCCACTCTTCCACTGTTTTGGGGAGGGGGAGAGTGGCAGAAGTGTGTCAGGCTCCTGCGCTAGAGAAGGTGGAGTGTGACCTACCTGTCTGTGAAGATTTGCTAAAGTCTGACTATTTAAGTAGAAAAATGTTAGTGTAGAGTATGGGTAGTAATTTTTAAGCAAGAAGGAGACTCCTGCTTCTCCTGAGAGCAAGATTCGGTGTCCAACATCAGCTCCTGAGACCTGCAGCTCCTCTGCTCAGAGCTCTGCTTCACTGTGTGCAGGAGCTCAGCTGGCTGGAGTCAGTGCTTCTGGACAAGTGTGTGAAGGTGGGCTGAGATTAGATAGAAAGAGACAGAGCAAGCACAAGTTCAGGAAGTGTGTTTCAGGTGTAGGTAAGTTGTAAAGGAATCTCTCACTTAGAGAGAAAAGGTTATCATGGAATTAAGTGCATAGGTGTAACTCTTTGGCTGCTTGTGGGAACTGGAGTTAGAAGATTTGACAATTACACGCATGAGAGAGCAGGCAAGAATTCTGGTAGAAACATGCAGTAGCTCAGATGATACCCAGTGCCAGTAGCTTTATTTGGCAGAGTCACAAGCTTTATTGTATCTTCTATCTTCCTACACCAGGAGGTTAGTTTTCTGTGCTGTATTTTTCCCTCTTTTCATCAACATATGAATAATGTTTCTGGTAGGTGTTTGGTCCAGAGCTTTTTTTTCCTCCTTGTTAAGCTTATCATATGTACAAAGCATTTGTCAATGCTGGGAGTTGTGTTTGGGAAAGAGAGAAGCCACAGTGTTACTCTGATTCCTGTAATGGTGCAGTTTGATCACTGCTGCAAGGTGACATAAATGTCAACTGAAATGCCTCTGAAAGGTACCATTTCCTTTTACCAAATCTGGACTGGGATGGTAATGATTTAACATTTTAAACAAGGAATTTAAAACTAATTTTTACCTGGGCCAGTAGCTCCCAGATTTGTCTAAATGAATGCTGTTATAGGGATATGGCAGGAATGCAGTGAGGGAATGGGGCAGAACAGGACCAGCTCTTCCAGCAGCTCTCTAAACTTGGAACATCAGCTTGCCAGTGATGAGAGCTTCCTGCTCTTTCAGCAGGAGAAGCTTTCATGAAAGACTTTCCCCTTTTCAGTAAAATTACTTAGCTGTGAGAAGATAGTGATATAAAATTGCAAGATATTCCAAGACTTTGGGATTCCTGTCTGACATCCTTTTCTCCGTTTATTATTGGTAATAATCCCTGTTCCCTGTTTCTGAATTTCCAAGACTAGTGTTCATGAGCTGCATTGAGTTTTGGATATGTAGTTTTTTCCTGCTGACTGCAGTTGGAAGACATATTTTCTTCACTGGAAATTTTACCCACTGGGCTGTGAAAAGTAAGCAAACTCTAAGAAGGTTTATGCTTTGTGATTTGGTGCTTCCAACTTTCCTCTGAGTGAAAGTCACGCTCTAGATACGTCCATTGGAAATTTATGAATTGAATGTCACAGTTAAATAAAAATATATTCCCATTTGCTCATCTAGGCAACCGAATAAAGTGCTGGAGTAGCTAGTTTTGTGCAGTGGTTGCTCTCAGAATCTTTTTTTAGTTTAGAAAAATGTTCTTGTTTTGAAGCTGTATCATATTAAAGCTGTGGTAGCAGTTTAACAGTAATGGCTATGAAATAAAAACAAAATCAAAGTTGAATTATTATCATCAAGGCTGAATAATTTGGTTGTCTTTGGAAGTCATCTTAACTCTACTGATTTTTAAGTTAATATTGATTGGAGTTGAGATTAGTATAACAGCTTACAGAATTGTAAAAGGCTCAGCAGTTTGAGCAGGATTGCTTAATGTTACTGTTCTAGTGGTGTTTTGGTTATTGGTCTGGGGATTCTTTAAGTGCATTTTGCTGGATTTGAACAGGATCTGTGGCTTATCATTTATCAGTGGGATGAACTGTGTCACATTGGGCTGTTTAGAATGCTTTACTTTAACCCAGAAAGATTTTCAGTCTGTGAGAGGGAATCCTACTTTTGTCTGAAACTTCACAGTCAAGCTGGTTCCTTCCCACTGTTTAACAAAACGTCCTATGGTAAATATTGTGTCTGTTTGCAGATGGGCCCAATGCCACTTTCACAACACTAAAGCAGTACTGGCTTTTCAGCAAACTAATTTAAAACATAATGTTCTAGCAAAATACACAGCATCAGCTGTAACAACAGAATTTTTGTGCCTCCCTTCATGGTTTTGTCTGGTCACAGAGATCTGCACTGTGGACCACAGCTCCAGGTTCAGTGCCCAGTTCCATGCAGAACACTCACTTGGCTAGGTCTGAGACTGGGGTGGAGTACACAGATTCTGGTCCTCAGTTTGCTTTTTGTCTCAAAAGTAATTGAACCTGAAAGAACAAAATGTATCAGAAATATAACTTTTTTATTATTCTGATAGAAATGAAAGACAAATTTGAATAATTTTCAGAAACTTAGGATATTAGAAGTAAGCTATAGAATTTACCATTAACCACTAAGTAATGATCATGCTCTTCACAAATGTATTCAGTGATGTTTACTGCCTTATAGTTGTGTTGCTACTGTAACTGTGAAGCAGTTGGTTCTTTGGACAATTAAGGCTTAACGAATACTCGTAGGTGTTGCAATAAAATGGAATCTTGCTAGAGGCATGAAATTATCCTTGTAGGCAAATTTCACACCTCAGAAATTGAGGTTGTCCCTTCAGAGCTGTAAAAATACTTGTGGATTCTTTTGTCCTTTTGTTTGAATAGGTGCTATTTTTTTTTAATTATTATTCTCTTGACAGAAATGGTGCAACATCTTCATCAGCAGTTAGTGAAGCGTGAGCACAGGTACATGACCAACCTGAAAAGATTGCGCAAGTTGCAGATGGACTACCGTGGTCTCCTTGAAGTCACTGCAGAGCTGGTGGATTCTTTGGAGGCCACAGTCACTGGCAAGATGGTAAGAGATGACCCAGATGTGCACCTGCTTCCACACCCCCCAGAAAATGGAGACCAAAGGGTGAATTAAGCTTCACAGTTATGAGCATTTCTGTTAGAGCTGTGGCTCTTTACGGACCAAACCCAGCACTTTGGATGAGCAGTTCTCCCATTGCCCTGGTGAAGGAAGATAAAAGAATGCAAAAAGTGGGTTGAATTGTGCTGGCTCAGAAATCTTGAAAAAATTATCACCATCTTACAAGACATCTCAGATCTCTCGTGCAAGTCCCCTTTTGAGCTTTGGCAGCAGCAGTTATTAGAGGGCATTTTGGTGATTACTGGGCAGTCCAGCTCATCAGCAATTGTTGTGGATTTAAAACTTCAGTCAGGTCTGTTTTAAATTCCACAGTAGTGGAAACAATCTTCTTATCCAAAATTTTGGTGAGGAAAAGCTTTGCTCTCTGTTCTGCTAAACTGGACATGTTAATTTAATTGATAAAGGGAACAGGGAGATAGGAGTGAATGAGTTATTCATCGTGTGAAATGGGCCACATGTATGTAAGTGGAGAAGGTACAACTTTCTTAGGAGTATTTTTTGTATGAAGTTGATTGTCTTTTTCATGTGTTGTGCTCCTCTGGGAGCATAAGTTCTGTGTAACCTGAAGGCTGTTCTTATGGCAGATGTTAGTGGCCTCTAGGTGCTTTTAAAAGAACTGTGAATCGTTAGCAGGGAGAATGACCTGGCATTTCCTGTGCTGCCTGCTGAAAAGTCAATATGTATCTTCCTCCTGTCATCAGCATGAACTCCGTATGGTTTGTTACTCTGCTCTGGGATCACTGCTCGCTATTACTGCAGGGAAGAATTTGCCTTGGGTGGATTATGCTTTCCAGCAGATTAGGGAAGGTATCTGCTCACAATAAAATCACAGTCATTCATTTGCTGCCTCCCATTTCACAGCTCCGTGCTCTCCAGGCGACAGGCAATTGCCCTCTGTGGCCGGGAGCCGGATGCTGGTTCTGTTCTGCTGCGGATGTTGCTCAGTTTCTTTGTGAGCCTTGTGCGGGGCACTCGTGTGGTGCTTCCCAGGTGTGTCCAGCTGAGGGTGCTCTTCGTTAGGGAGCCTGGATTCTGCCATTTCTGAATCAAAGTGGAGCTGGGTACTGAATGAAGTGATATTGAAGTTACAGCGTTCTTAATTTGAAGGGGTTAATTGTTCTGCTGAAGGTCTGGGAATATCAGAAGTGTCCCCAATTGCATTTCTATAATCTTGATCCTCTCATCTCTCTTCTGGGGAAGGTACTAACTCTCCTGAAATTAAGCTGTTCTGTTGAGGTGTAGATTTCCCAAAACAAAAACACTAAACCTACTGAGATGTTTTGCATTGAAAAACAAAGTGCTGTACTGTGTAATTTATATTTATTCTCTCTGCTGTACAAGACAGTTGTGTAAGTGCTGCTTTTTATGTAAGCAGCACGTCAGCATTGTTTTAAGCTCAAAACTGCTTCATTTTTTTAATTTGATTTGATTTTTAACCTTTTGATTCACAAAAATCTGTATGCAAATAGAGGCATGACAAAATCTGGTTTTCTCCTAGATTCTCTGTAAGTGTTTAGCACTAGTCTTGTGAATAGCATAACAATTCCCAGATAAAGAGAATTTACAGTTTTTAAAATTTCTGTACAGAGTGGTAGTTGCACTATATACCTCGTGCTTGTGTCAGTGAGCTTCAGGTGTGTGATTTCTTACTCTTTAAGAAAACCAAACAAACAGCCTTTAATATAGAAACACTTGTCTGGTAGAAAGTGTAAGTTTTATGTAATCCTGTTCTCATTTTGTTTCCTAATTTTTAGATCACACCAGAGTATATTCAAAGTGTTTGTGCTTGCTTGTTTAGCAATCATTTGAAAAAAACTGTAGCACACAACATTGACTTCACAAGGCCTGGAACTGTAAGTATAAATGTTTGGGATTTTTACAGTAACTGTCTTAAAAGACAATACTGCTTAAGCTACATGTAGAACAATAAATGTTCTGTAATGGAAAAGACAAAACATAATGTGTTCAAGCTTGTATAAGAATATGGCAATATATTGTTTTGTTGATCTCAGATGCTGGCCAATGACCTGGTTGTGTAGTTATAGCTGTTTAAGTATGGTTAATTCTGTTATTGTGAGGACAGTAAAATTTGTGTCTGTTAAAATGCTAACAAAATGCTTTAAATAAGCATTAATCATAAAAATGCATCAAAATGTTTTACTGAGAAAATATTGTGTACCACTGTTCTACAAAGACAAGCCAAAATCATGAACTGTGCTTATTGTTTTTGCCATGGCAGGCATTCGTGTGTACTTTGTAGCAGGAGAACTCAGTGAAGTGTCAAAGGAAAAGAAGAAGAAAATAAAATTCCTGCTTCTTATTCTAGCCAAGGTTTTTAATAACAATGATGCTATGGGTACATTTTGTTCTTCTTGAAAATTTGCTACAGAAAGATAAGGAGATAATACAAATGCTTCCTTTTCTTTTCTACATGCTAATATTTTCAGAGATAAGTATTATTCCTCATTGCTCTTCAAGCTGTTTTAAATGCCCTCACTTCCCTGTTAATGGTCAGAACTCCTTTCTCTGACCTGCCATGAGTTTAGGAGGGGCACTCTTATGCAGTCTGCAAAAGCTGCTATTTCAGTTTTCAGGGAGGAACCAGCATCTGTTTGTCTGATACCTCAATATTAGGTTCTGTCTGCTGCTCCCCTCTCCTCAGATTTATATCATATCCATGGCTTATCTCATCTCCCATCCCATAATATCCCTCCTCCCACCCCATCTTTCTTCTAACCAACAACTTTCAGAGGACTTTCCTCTTCCCTTGCCAGTGGCTTTTTGAGATAATGCTTTAGTTACCTCAGAGGTCTTCTGTATTTTTGCCATCTGATATTGAGGTTGTATGTGTTTCTCCTTCCCTTACTGAGATCACCCATTCTGTACAGCCACATGCCCTCTTCTCTCTGTTCCTGCTCTCTGCTTGCATCAAGATTTGCGTTATTCTCCTGTGCTTTCAAGGTGTTCCATTTGCCCAGGATTTTGCTTATTATTTCTATTCTTCTCATCATACATTGATCCTCCAGTCTCTTAAACCCTTTTAGGAAAGGGGCAGAGAGAAGAGTGCCATCCTTATGCAAAGTTCTGATTTCTGCTTCCCTAAAAGTGTCTCTAAAAGCATTTCTACTCCAAAAGTGCCTTTGCCACTAGATTTATGGCACTGTGGCCACTTTGACAGTCTCCAGCAATGCAGATAGGTTAGAGAAAGAGGATATGGTGGTGGTAGATTTTTTTTTTCCCTGCTGGAAGTAAATTTTTGTCTCCTTTAACTAGGTTAACCTGAGCAAAGCTGTGTTCTCCTGGCACAGTTGTATCTATTTTTACACTAGGCTTTGCTAGCAGAACTATTTCTGTGTGACTTTGTGGCTCGTTTATCCACACTATTTGAGGTAGTTGCTGTGACAGCCAAACTCTCTAGTGAAGAACCAGTCCAGTTATAGCCCTGAGACTGTTTAGATTAAGGGTTTCTAGCCTGGTTTAGGTCACGCCTTGACATTGAGGTTCTAGCAGCTACTGTGGTTGAACTCTCTTGTTGTTTCTATAAGCAGATCCACACAGGCTCTCTGAGGCATTAGCCAAGTTTTGGAGGGCTAATCACAGTCTTTGCATATAGACATTAACTCCATAATAATCAGGTTCCTTCATCTTATCCTTTTTGTCCCTTCTTGATCATATTGTCTTGTTTATTTGCCATGTAGAGTTCTGGTTTTATATATGAATCGCAAACATGTAGAAACACAAATGTTAGAAGAAAAAATAGATATTGTCTTATGAAAAGAAAAATGAGATTCCTTTCTCATCCCAGAATATTTCTAACCACTCCCTGGCTTTGTTGATTCAGGAAGCCAGATGAGTTGAACTAAAATTCTGACTATTTGCCACGAGGCCTCTCAGGCATGCCATTACTTTTTCTTCAAGGATTCAAGTACTTCATTGTTATACACTCAGATGTTATTGTTCTACGCTTAAGTGGTTTCAGGTTTTTGCATAAGTTTTGGAATAAAGCTGGAGGCACCATGACCCAGACTAAGTAGTAGCACGAGTTCACAGCATCTGTGCTGGATTTGTGTTGGAAGATTCATTCACCTTCTGCCCATAACTACTTAGAGGCACTAGAGTGTGGTCTTTCCAGCTACTCCATTTCACAAACCTCCTGCTGTAAGGGGCAACCAACTGCATAATTACAGAGTGAAGAAACTAGGAGAAGGGCAGCTACTTTGTTCATCCTTACCTTACCATCATCTGACCTCATTCTGTAGGCAAGATAAGTAAGAGGCTTAAAAAAACAGTCATTGTCTAAAGAGTTTTATCAGGCATTAAATATGGTGGTTTGTCGGTTGTTAGGTTTTTTCCCCCACTTCACCTTGACTGTTCAGGATGATCCTGTCTCACTGACATCACCAATGTCAGGACAAGGCCCTGAAATAAATTGGTTCTACTGGATCAATATCTCTAAATAAATGAGCAGAAAAAGGAATCATTAGCAAGGAAATTACTTTTTTTTTTTGTACTGTCATGCGACCTTAAATTTCCACCACTGTTATTTAGGGTATGAGTAGATATGCATTACATAGTTTGTAAAGAGGTGCTTGAGTTCACAGCCAGTTGTACTGATGCAACTCAGGGGACAGTCCAGGTGTTGGGTCAGGTTCTGAGAGCAGAAAATGCTAAAACTGCATCATTCTCCGAGATCTGTACTTGAGCTTTAGAGTATGTTTTGTTAAATCAGCTACACTGGTAGTTTTTAGTTGCACTGGGAAGGAGGATTATATGAGTACTGTAACCAAAATGAAGTATATTGTCCAAGGAAATTAAGGAGTTGGATTATATCCTTGGTAGCATTATTTGTATGTAAAGTTGATTTTGTTCCCAGTACATTGTGCTCAACTTTTAGTGTTGGGGAAAGTCATATTGTGTAGTAGAAAGCTGTGAGGTCTCAGGCTTTGAAATTACAATAAAGGTGACCTGTATCAGTTGTTAATGTGCAAACATCAGCCTCCTGGCTTGCCCCCCACCATGGCTGAAGGCCTGTCCTTTCAAACTGGAAGAAATTTGTATCAGGAGAACAAATCCCAGAGGCAAGTCTTACTGAGCTGGCTTTAAGACCTGAGGCAATGACAGCCAGAGCAGTTTTCCATTGTAACCATACCCTGAAATCTTTCTTAGCAAGGGCTTCTGGTGTCAGCTCTGTGTTCTCTGGTGAGCTGGGCTGGATCTCATTCTTTTGCAGAACACCTCCATGTCTCTTGCCAGCTCTGTGACTTCCTGGGTCAGCTTGTGAGCTGATCTACAATCCATTAACAGGATGCATCTGCTGCATGCAGTGGGAGAGAGGTCACACTACTGTTACAGTTGGGAGACCTTTCCAAGGCCTCTAAAGCCCTGGTTTACCCTAAGGTTTTTCTCTTAGCTGCAGCTGAATGTTATCTCCACCTTCCATCATGTCATTTGACATGTGTGGTCCTGAATTGGTAGATAAGAAACCTGAGAGAATTATCAGAGCAGAAGGTATAGATTTAAGAATGGAGGGTCAGAGCAGCAAGTCTGACAAGCTGAAGAAACATTTATTTGAGGAGTTAATCGATTCCTGACTTCTTAGTGTTCCTTTGGGTAGGGAACTGATGTGGGTAAATTTTAAAAGTCTACTTTCAAGTACAGTGATCTATTACAGGACTATCACAGTTCCTTATATTTTTAACACTCTTGAGATAAGTCATGTTTTAATTTTTTTTTTTAGCATTTTCCTTTTCTAGTCCTGATTTGTCTGGTGGATAAGAAGCAGGGGTTGTAGTTTTTGATGCCTGCAGTTTTCTGTTTAATACACATCATGAAGCCAAGAGGATTCTGGCTTTTTATCACAAACACAGTACATTCACACTCCATCAAAAGTAGCACAAGCTCAATTCTGAGACCCACAAACAGGTTTTTTGGGTTGAAGTAAGGTGTACATCTTCCTGGAATATTTTGGATTAGGGATAAGGTAATAAGGTTCTCTAAGTTTTGGATTACAGGCAAAACAAGAACTGCTTCTTCAGATGGGCACTTTCTGTCAATAGTAGAGATGGCTGTTAACCACTGGAGAATCTTTCTGTAACCTGAAAACTGTAAAGTTTTTTGCATGCATTGCACCTGTGTCATGGAATAGAATAAATGCCCATTATGTTTTTGCTGCTATTCATTCTGATTATATTTACCTGTAGGTACAATTAGGTGAATTAATGTCCCATGCAAATTTTGGGTCTCTTTTGATACCACTCTTGAAGCTGTGGAAAAGTAGTGGGTTGGGTTATTTAAGTTCTGTCACTGGACAAAATTACCAGCTCCTCTGGAAAGTTAAACTGTCACTTACAAACTGTGAACAAGGAAGATTTTTTTTTAATTTATGGGGTAGTTGTAATTACTACCATGGGCCCCTATTTTTCATGTAGTTTTTGCTTTTTTCCTCAAGCATGGGTTTTACTGCAACTGTGCACTTGCCGTCAAGCTGTAAAAGTTGGTGGCAAGTATTCCATTTCTTATTTATGAAATTTCTGCACCAGCAGACCACATGAAACCTAGGATGAGAGTAACAGAAGGTTTTTTTTTTTTTTAATCACTCTCTAAACCATTCAGAGTGGATTCACCAGGCATTATTATGCAGATGTTTGCTCTTTCATTTAAAAATAAAGTGCATAGTGCAGCAAACAGCATCTACCTTAAGTGAGCTTTTCTTTGGATGACACAATCAGTTTTCTGCATCTCTGTCCATGGGATTATTTTTATATGTTCCCATTTATGTAAGGAAAATAAGAAACAAGCCTACCTCTTCAGGTAAGCTAGAAGAAGTTATTTTTTTCCTGCTGATACAGTATATAATGTCCTTTTCACAAGTTGCTGCAAGGATTTTTGTTTACATGAACTCTTTAAGGGTAAGGTATTGCCTTCAGTAGGGGTTTCCACAAACTTTTCCTGTTACTGTTCTCAAATCATAGAATAGCCCAGTTTGGAAGGGACTTTGAAAGGTTGTCTGGTCCAACCTTTTGTGACTTCCTTTAATGTTAAAACTTTAATGTCATCTTTTGTGTTGATGTCTACATCCATTTTCACTGGCTCAGGTCATGCATGTGTTGAAATGTGTCTCATCATGATGCATTTTATCTCCTGGTTTCTTTTGCTCACTTATTAGTGTCTTTGTCTTAAATTTAATTTTAAATTGTCTTTGCCAGGAACTGTCTGTATGTGTGTATAGCACCATGAAAGTTAAAGTAATCATTCACATCAGGGAATTCTAAGTATTGTGGTAATAAAAAGAATGTCAGATTTTAAAAATTGGTTAAAGAATAAAAAGAACTTTATTTTCTGCTCACAGTGAAGAGTGGCAAGTTTCTTCTGTCTTCTGTGTAAGGCTGTATATGTCTGTTAAAGAGCAGCCTGCTAAATAGGGTGTTTATGTGCTTATTCATCTGTACAAATATGTCCTCTAAAGTAAGTACTGGCAGGTTTGCACAAAAAGGCAAATAATTAATGTTGGTCTTATTTCATTGTATTGAACTGTGTACTTTTATTTTTAATTAGCTGTTCTTTTTAGATAAAAAGCTGTTCTAAGTATTTTAGTCTAATTAAGTAGAACATGGCATATTTTGTACTAAACTACTCAATCCATGAATTAGCACCATTCTTTATTTTAGTAACTACATACTAGGTTTCCCTCTAGAGACTTTCTTAGTTTATCCTGGAACCTTTTGGGATGAAGAATTGATAACATTGCTGAAACACCTTAAATTGTCTCTCAGTCTTTGTTATGTGCTGGTCAGAAACTCCAGTCAAAACAATTGTGGAGAATAGTGGCAGATCCAGGTGCTTTCTCAGGAGCTGAGGTCTTCTGATCCAGGCCATGTTCAGGGGTTCTCCCTTGGCTGCCTCAGTGGAGTGAGCAGCACAGGTCATATATTCCTGTCAGTTTGTCAGTGCTTTGTGTATAGCTGACTCTGACAGTGTGAAAAATGTGCAGACTAGGTGTGTTTGCCAGGTGTTGAGAGGAGAACTTCCAAGTATATCACAAGAGAGACATAGCAATTTCAGTTCTAAGACATACAAGTATGAGGATTGGGAGAACATGTTTATACTTTTCAAAGCTAATAGTCTGCTAATTTTTAGCTAATTTCTATTGGTTATTTTTTTTTTAGAACTGTGCATTTCTCTGTGATTTATTTCTGTTAACTTATTTTTTTTAATCTTCTTTATTTTAATGTGTGTCTGTTTGCCTATAAAGGGATATTACTCTATGAGCCCTTGTGATGACGGATATGTAAGTGTCTATCTTTATTTCCTTTCACGTTGCCTGCTCAGTCTGTCACAGTCTGTATTTCTCTTTATTTCACAATGTGCAGCAATTTTCCCTGCATTTTAACTTGTCATGACATTAACTGTGTGGTTTATGAAGAGCCAAAAAATGTGCAGGGCTTGGAAATTGTGCATGGGGAATGGAATAGATGTTCTGGGTAACCTCATGGCTTCATAATGCACATAACACAGCATGTCAACATAACAGCATCTTTGTCCACAACTTTTACATGAAACACAGCTTCTTACAGCATGCAGAAAGCAATTGTTTCTTCCATGGGATCATCTGTGTATAGTATACATTCTCTCTGAAGTGTGCCAAAACCAGCTGACCCCACAAACCTTTGACAAAGCAAATAAATAGTATTGCTCAAGATAATTCAGCAAGTTGATTCTTTCTTTTCAGAGGACTGTTGTATTCTACATATTTGTATTTTTTGTTCCTAAAGTCAAACTTCCTTTTGGTAGTAAAGATTATGAAACTCTTTCACACAGTTAAAATGATCCTCTTTCACTGAAAACACAAAATTATATTCTCTGTACTGCCTGTGACTTTTGTAACCCAGATGGAAGTTTGTATTCTGGCAATACTACAAGTACACCATAAGTATCTAATTTTGCCCATAGTCAGTGCATTCTTTGTGAAGAAAGGAAATGAGTCTACTTCTAAGTAAATCAGTATGTAATCAATTCATAAAAGTGATTGACACCAATTTTGAAAGATGCCAGTCAATTTAAAATAATACATATTTATATTTTTATCACTTTCTTTAGGTAAAACAAGATTTTGCCTTTTAAGAAAAGCTGCCTAAATTTCAAACATATATATCACCTGGAATTAAAGTAAACCCTTGTGGGCATTCAACTTTCCACTTTGAGCAACATTTTATTTTGAGAAATAGTCATAGAAGTATTGAATGCAATAGACTATTCCTTACATACTTATGATTATCTTGATGTAGAGAACACTACCCACATCCACCTATGGTGAAAGATCACCTGTATGAATCAACCTGTTCCCATTGGTGACATGAGTGTTCATAATGGACACTTTTTGCTTGATGTTAAGCATTTTGTTGCTTCATATAATTCTCTGTTTTGAGATTGAGAAAGGTTGATGACAGATGAGCAATTATGAATCATATTATTTTTGCTAAAGAAAAACTTTTTCCTTATACAGACTAATATAAAGCATTAGTTAAATGTAACTCTATACAATGTCAAATGTAATAGCTTACCATGCACAGTTGTTTATAAAACTTTTGTAAAGCTGACTCTGATTCTGAGATATTTCTTGAATATATGAGTAGCTTTCAGCTCCCCTCACTGTTTATGCATAGTATTTTATACTTTCTGACATTTGTGTTGTCATTACATTATCACACAGTATTACTGTGTGACTTTTTAATGTACACATCAGATGTCTTAGAGAAACTGTTTTATATGGCAAGTGGGAAGTTTTCATAACAGCATATCTCTAGTATAAGTAGGAAAAAATTTTAAACATTTGTAGATCTTCTTATGAAATAATACTTTGCAGAGCCCCAGTAGACCTGCCAGGTTACACAAGCTCAGGGTCTAATACCTCACAGGCTGCATGGAGCAGTCTTCTTGTTGTTAGTGTGTAACAAATGAACTCAACATAGATTTGTGAGTTCTAATGATTTGTAGAAATCTGCTCAAATTTTGGTTTTACTCTTCACATATTCATCACATATCTTTGATTATTAATTCTGAATCTGCATTGAATTTGCACTGAATTCTTACAGCACATTTTCAGAGTGGGAACTGAGGACAGAATCTGGCTTTCAGCTTTGCCTTTAGCATATTTTGAATATATACACCAAACAGCAAAGGGGATATAGCTTGAATATAGGGCTGCAGTATTTGATAAAATCAATTGTGGTTTTGGCTTGCACATGAAGTGCATCTGCTTTCTTTTATAAATACTGATTTTTTTTTTCCCCTTTGAACTTCTTTGGTTTGTTTATTCCATGCTGTTCATATTCATGCCTGTCTTTGTTCAAAAATAAAGGGATGCCATCTGTGGCTAATGTGCATCGTGACAGAATTATTTGACTTAATGTGGCACCTGGTTTGGCTTTGGCAAGAACCAACACAAACATAAGTCATACCCACGATCCTACTAGAATGAGCTATCTTGGGCTGTTTTTTCTTGTGTTTCTTTTTCTTTCCTCAAGACACTGAGCTTCTGCATGTCTTTCAGTTATGACAAATGATCCTTTCTCAAGATAGGTTTTGCATGAAATGTACTTTTTTCAAGATGAAGTCTTTGAGTGTTGGGACATAAGAACATGTTTGCCACAGGTTCTTCACACTCTGCCTTTCATTGTCAATCTAAGGTATACTGTTACTCAAAAGATTAAAGTCATGGTTAACCTGTTCCAGGAAAGACTAGGGGAAGGGCTTGGGAGAAAATGCTGAGGAAATAAATCTTGTAATCTAAGAAAAACAAGTAGAAGAGGAGCTACTAAATAATTTCTATGTATGGTGATTGTGCTATAAGCATTCAATAGTTTATTAGCAAAATAATAACTTTTAGCTCTTGCATTCTGCCATTCATTGGTAGATCTCAAAACCCAGCTTGTTCAAGAGATTGATGCCTATATCTGCTTTTCAGATGAGAAAAACTGAGGCCCAGAGACATGAAATTATGTGTTTGGATTCTGTCTGCAGTTGGTGGCTGAATCAGGACTAGAAGTGTATCTCCTGAGCCAATGCCTTACTCAGCATGCCACAGATACAGATTAGCTTACTTATGTCTAATTGCAATCATGCAGATGAAAAGGAAGAAAGGAAACCTCTGCCTGTAACATGCTTGCATTCTTTCTGCTTATCAGTGGTGCTGACTGTTGTCAGATTGAGAAATGACAGTGCAGTGAAGAACAAACTAGCCCCACTAAACTTTCTCCATTCCTGTTTAGCCTTGGTAATTGAACCTGCTGTAATATGAACTTTATCTTTATTGCTTTCCCAGAAACACCAAAAGCCTGAAAGAACTTCCTCCTGTGCAGGTTCTAGACTGATAAATCTGGTCTGATCAGCAGAGTGACCAGAAGTTTTTCCAGCTCAGTCGTTCTGCCCTTAGAGCCCCAGTGCAGGGCCTGCCTCATTCTCTGGTGCCTTTTTGGTGTAGGAAGAGTACAGAAGGAAACCATACTAAATACTTTGCTGTGCTCCGTCTGCTGGCTTAAAAAGTAATTTGGGAATTAATAGGACTTTGTCCCGTTTGATCTGAATGTTTTTCCGGTTGAAGTTTCTGTAGTTTGAAATTTTATAAAAGCTTGCAAAATCCTACACTTGCCAAAAAGTTTAATTTGTGTAGAAGAGTGATATGTGTATCTTAACCAGTTATCCTCTGGTTAGATTTTGGTTGGAGCATGTTTTTCTTTCTAAGACAGCAAAGAGGTGCATAAAAAAACCTTTATTGAGAAGCAGAGAATCTTTATATGCATCTGTATAGCCCTAGTGCCCTGCTCTGTTTCTTTACACACTGCTATTCTCTGTTTGACCTTCCATCTTCCAAGGGCTCTGCAATTTTTTTTTGCATTCAAGTGCTATAGTCACTTTCTCCCATTTCCCCTAATGGACAAAGGAGGAAGGTGCTGACAGAGGCAACAAAAGTGATTTGTAATTTCATTGCACACACAACTACAAGGTTTTAGGTTTTGACTGGGAAAAGTTTTGTTTAAATAAAATTAACTTTTTACACTTATCGAAAATGCTAAGGAAAATGAACAAGGGCAAAACAGTCTTTCTAAGCAGATATGATACTTAGAAAGAATTTTGTATTATGTAAAATAAACTATGATGTGAGAACTGCTGGTCCAGGCAGTTTACTTTTGAGGTGTATGCCCTGTTTATTGTATAGAAGTCATTCATTGACATAATATAAAATGCTTTCCAATGTGCACATAAGCTTATTTCACATCTAATAGAGCAGTTCCTTGTATTACAAGGATACCCACGAGGTTGTTTTCAAGAATATGTCAGTTGGTGTAATTCAATATTCTCTATGGTATTTCATGCTTTTTGTCTCCTAAATCCCAGTTTTAAATCTGACAATAGACATTGATTATATAGTTCCCATTGAAAGAGGCTCAGTTAGGAGAGAAGACCAGTTTTACAGGCATAAGTGGTAATGAGAGATTTTTAGCAGAGAGATCAGCACAAAGAGATGACATTGAATACTCTGCAAATACAGCATGTAGTTGACATCAGAATGCATGACATGAAGCATTCTTATGCCAGTATTGCTTCTTTTATTACTTACAATTAAGACTAGCAAAAAATATTTACTGGGGCAGACAACTTTCATGTGGAACTTTTATATAGTGTTGGTGTTCCTTGGTGTGCAGTGGTGCCTGTACAGGCACTGTGTCACCCTGCATCAGAGAAGAAATATCCAGGATTTAATTAAAATATCTTTGGCAGAACCACTAAGAAATGGCACACTATTTCATATTGGTTTTATCCATACCAGAATACATAGTCCTGTATTTACATATTAATAATTATATATAGGGGTATATTTTGGTAGCAGCAAGCACTTGGTAACATTAGTGTTGGAGCAAAGAATTGCAATAAATTTATATGCAGGAATGCAGACTGGGTCACCAATGAAATATTATTGCAATTTTAAAGGTATGAAAATTTATTAAGTCAGTGAATGTGCTTAGCAAGTTCTTCATCTTCCTCAACAGGCTCAGATAGTAGTTTATATTCTTTTTTTTTTTTTTTTTTTTTAATGCTTCAAGCATAGGTAATTTGTGGAGTATGTGGGTGAGGACAATATAGCCAGATCATAACAAAAGAGATTTTTACCTGTAAAACACTTTAAGGGAAAATAAAGATAAACACTGAAGTGCTCTTTCTTTAGCTGTGTTTCTGGTTTACAGCACAGGTTTTTATAGGAAAAGAACTGCAGAGTCTTAGTGAAAGAATTCACTTTGGACCTCATTAATAACATAATGTGAAATTTGGACTTATATGCTGTAATTTCCTTTTTTTTTTCTTTTTGTGATTCAGGCTTCTACACTGTTAAGAGCATCTTTATCCTCTATGTAAGTATTTGTTGCTGAGCTTCATTTCTGTCTGTAGAGAAGAGAAGGGATTTGTAAACTGAAGTCCACACTGCCAGTTGTCTGCAAATGGGACTCACTCCTCCTCTGTGCTTCTTCTGACCTCAGTGTACATTGATGCAAATATTGTATGATCTGTGTTCTTCTGCTGAGCAGCTTCAGTAATGTTCTAATTTCAGCAGAATGCTGTTAATCCAGTAAATCTGCCATTCCACACATGTGAGGTTGTTGCTGTATTTTTAGTGTTTCCACATATTTCAGTCCTATTG
Organism: Urocynchramus pylzowi; assembly: GCA_013397555.1. Taxonomy (NCBI): domain Eukaryota; kingdom Metazoa; phylum Chordata; class Aves; order Passeriformes; family Fringillidae; genus Urocynchramus; species Urocynchramus pylzowi. Next base: position 439,415 of record VZRH01004238.1, on the reverse strand, counting down.
TTGTAATTGGTTTGATTCTCACAAATCCAGGAAAAGGGGGAATCACTAATATGGATTTTTGGGTGCCTTAACTTTATTTTTTTTGTGTCTGACTTAATACATTTTGGCTTATAATACTGAAAAGAGATGGTATATTCAAGGTGAAGTTTTATTCAATTTTTGATACACTATTTTTATCCTGTTGTTTACAAGACAATGGGGCAGTTATACATAGGACATAAAATTTGTTTTGAAAAGTGGTAGGATGGGAAGATACTAAAACATTTTAGTGGATTATATTTAAATATTAAGATTAAAACACTGACTGGAAGACTTCTGTTGCAGTATTAAATTTCAAAATAGCAGGATTGTATTGATGCATAGAAAGTAGTCCTGTATTAAGTCTCATATTAAGCCACCATACTCCAGCCTGTAAAAATCCATTCAGCCCAAACCACCTTTGCCTTGGAGAAGACATTTCTGTGTGCATGAGGGCTCAGAGGTGGAGTTGGAGCTGCAGCTTTTTTACTGCATCTGTTTCTAACTGTGTCAAGAGCCATAAGCTGCTGTCCTCATGCCCTTGTGGCCCAGTAGCAGAGGGGAAAAAAGAATGTTGCTGTACTGTTTTGTGCCAGTAAAAATCTCAGATCATCAACTGTCTTGTCAGTTTACTGTCTGCAAGTTATGATGGTCAGCAAGCTGCATGCATAAGTAAGAAATAACCTCAAATTTAACAAGTCTGTTGTTCTAACACTATAATGGTAACAAAAGTAATAAATTGTGAAAATGTGGAAGTTCTTTTCCTGAAGCAGACTTCCTGTTTTGGCTCTTCCCACCTCAGTAACATCAGCTGTGCTGAACGAGGAGAGAGAGTTTTGATGAATGTCTTTTCCTTTAGGAAGGTGCAGGATGTGCCATTGCTGCCCTCTCTGGATTATGAGAAGCTGAAGAAAGATTTGATAACAGGGAGTGATCGTCTCAAGGCCCTCTTGCTGCAGGCTCTGCGCTGGGTAAGGACAGGGAAGCATCCACAACTAAGATCCATTTTGCAAACAAGATGGTGGTTCTGGTGATGAGTTCAACATGACAGGCAAATTCCTGTTGGTGAAGCTTGATAAGGCTGTTGAGATGATGAAGGCAGCCCAGGCAGGAGGTGTCTATTTGTAGTGCAGCAGTGTCCTTCTCATCAGAGGAGAGACAGATTCCTCACATGAGGAATTCCCAGATTTCTGGGATATTCAGTAGAAATGATTTCTGATGTGCTTTCTTTTAGGCAGTGCCTTCTTCCACAAATCCTTTTGGTTTATATTTATATAAATACTGCTGTATCTAAGACATACCTGACTCTAATCACCAGTTTTCCTTTATAATCAAGGTATTTTACAGAAACCTACCTTTTGTTTGATTTGGGTCATGTAATGACATTTCAGAAAAATTACAGGTGACAACAGGAAGTTACATTTTCCTGCTGAAAAGGAAGCTGATGTGTTCAAAGTGACAGTCATGAAAGATGATAATAGTGGAATTCTGACCAAGTTTCAGTGTCCATTTTCACATTAAAAACAATCTGTTTGTTCTGACCAAAAGTACTTCTAGCCCAATACTCTGTCTGAGATGTTTAAGAAAAGCACCACATCTGTAACTATTAAAGGGGCTTTTTTAACTTTATGGGAAGTAATTCTGTATCCTTCCTGTATGGACAGGGATGGCAGCTCCCAAGTAACAGTTTTGTTATGGATCACAGAGCTGAGGTCAGGTCAGTTCATTTCATCTCTTTCTCTTAGGTCACTGAGGTTGAATTACTGCTCCCCATGAAAGAGGTTCTCAGCTACAGAGTATCAGCACCTTTAAAATCTCCAGGGGTCATCAATCCATAGTTTTGGCTTTTTGTGGTTTATTTACCTGTTTATTTATGTTGTTATTTATTTTAGCGCTTGACAACATCATATCCTGGAGAACAGAGAGACACTATCATGCAAGCCTACATCAGTAATGACCTCCTAGATTGCCACAGCAACTGTCAGGTCAGCTGAAACTGAGTTGTCAGTTGTCCAACTTCTGTGTGATATCACTCATTTATGTCTGTGAAGTGCTGATAGTAAAATTTTATTGCTCTCTGGAAGAGGAGAAGAAAAAAAAGGTAGTAGTGCTAAAATTGGGTGATACATTTAGCTTCTGCATCTCAGTCTTTAAATGTTGAAGGCAAAGCTTTGCATTATAAGAGCTCTTAGTGTAGACACAGTTCTTGTAGACAAATGGAAGTTTATCACCTCTCTGTGCTTCACTTCTGTGAGTTGAACCGAAGACTGAGGCCCTTTAAGTCTTGCTTATCAGATCCTGTGTCTCTTTTTGAGTGATTGTGTATTGTTAAATAATACACTCAATTAATTTCACTGATCTAAGATAAGAACTAAATTAGGACTTCAGTCCCAATGCCGCTATGGAATGTGTCACTGTGCACCTGCAATGATCAACTGTGTTTCTGTGAATTTGAGGTGGATTGGTACCTTTCTTTAGAAGGGGGAATTGCTGGTGTGTTTATTTTGAAAAGTTCTTTCAGTCCCTGATAACTCAGTACTGTTGCTAAGAAAAGCACAACTTTTTCATTGGTTGTAGTGACTTCTGTGCATCATTGAGTTTCCCCGGGATTCAAGGCACTGAGCCTACTTGGTTTGTTGTGGCTTTATTGTCTTTGCAACAGTCTCTTGTACCACTAGGAAACGTAAAGGATTATTAAATCAATCATCAGTTTTTCTCCCTCTAAATTTCTGTAAGAGGGAAGTTATATGTAAAGCCTGAAATAAACCAGAATTGAAATAATTTCAATGTGGTGGTGTTGGTAAGTTACTGAGCTGCTTCCCATGCTCTTCATTGTCAAAGAAAAGCATTCCTATTCAGGTAATATTGCTGCACTTAAGTTTATCAACAAAACTATGTTGTTTGGTTTGTGGGGGTTTTTTTTGTCACTGACTGAATCTAATTTAGGTACCAGCTTTAACTGGACCATGTTGGCTCAATATAACTTCCACTTTACACCATAGAGTTTAATGATGTTTTAACAGACTCAGATGAGAAGCTGTAATTTGCTGTATTTGATCATTTTCCATCTCTCCTTCAGCTCCCTGCCAATAAGAAAAAGAAATTGTACATCATACTGACAAATCAGTATACATTCAGAGGGTTTAGTTTTTTTATGTGTAAGTTTAATGAACTTTTTAAAACATTATAGAAGACTAACGTTTGTGTTTTCCTTCTTTGTGATTTATTAACATCTGCTTTCTTTTTCAGAGAAGTGTCCTCCAATTATTATATTCTAAGAGTGAAGTAGTCAGGCAGTATATGGCAAGGCTCATCAATGCTTTTGCTTCACTGATAGAAGGTAAAAGATTCACTGCAAAAAATAAGATTACATTTTCATATAATGCTTTCTTATTGGTGCTTCACAAGTCTATGTGGTAATTTAGAACCTTATTTGCACCCTTTATCTAGGATTCACTATCTTTTGTTACATGCATTCAAAACTGCTTTTCAGTATCTGGAAAGTTTTCATTTTGACACTGTATATTCAGTATTTCTGACTTGTTTTGATGATTTGTGATTCATGTGAGAACTTACTCAGATACTGCCTTTAATATAGTCTTCAGTTTCTCCTTGAGGGTTAAAGAGAAAAATCCCTATTAATTAGGTTTCCTGTGGGCAGATCTGCTACCAGGCTGTGCAATAGTAACTGCTGTGGCTCCTACATTTTCCTAGTCCTCACCTGAATAAATCTTTGTGTATCACTGCTAACAATCCAGATGCATATATATCCAGCTTTCTATCTCTGCCTGTCCCAAATTAGCTCTTGGTTTGTTGCTATTTTTGGAGCTAAGTATTGCTAGGCGCTGAAATCTCATTTGAAGTCAGTAGCAGGTGGGTACCTACCTTTCCCAAGCTCCTTGGACATTTCTGTTCTTTTTCTTGATTGTACAAAACTGCTAGGTCAGAAAGCATATACTCAAAGTGGATTCTGTGTGGTACTGATTTGGCAAGTGCGGATCTCTAATACCCAAGTGTCTGGATTGAATGCAACTGGTCTGCTACACAACTTTGTGCTGGTTACTTTGGATCTTGGCACAAATTTGTGGCTTGTCAAGAGGAAACTGAGGTCAATCCTGCTTACTTTTCCAAAGAGAGGGAGGTTTTCTGTCATAGCTGCTATCTCAGCATCTGTTCTTTCATCACTTTTTGCACCAGGTCGTGCCTACCTTTCTCAGAACCCAACATTGCTGCAAATGCTGGAGGACAGACTGAAAGCTGAAGACAAGGATTCCCTTACATGGGAGAATGTTCTGGGGGCTCTGCAGAAATTCAGCCTCAGGTGATGAAAGCACAGCGTGTGGTGGTGACAGCAGGGGAGGAAATGCCGGCTAGTTAGGCTCTGTTCAGGGAGGAAAGAAGAGCACTTGATTTTCCCATAACAATCATCAGAATCCCTGATGGCTGATGAAAGCAATGTCACTTATTGTGGAGGAGAACTCAGTTTTGCTGACTGAATTAACCTGACTTCCTACCAGCTGTCAAGGCTCAAGAAAATATATATCTCTTGCCACAGCCTTGTGTGCTTTGTATGTGTTCCTTAACTGAAGAAAGTGAAAATCTTAATGGAGAAAGCTCTGACGATCCTACACAGAAAAGAAGAGTTGTGTTACAGTCCAGAGCATAAGGTTTTCATTATCCTTTCTGCAAACATTTTTCAGGGATTTCATCTTTATCCTGTTGACCCCCTTTCCTGGAGCTATCTATGCATGGGCTGTCTTGTTTCTTTCTTTTGCATTAGCAGTTTGACTCAAGTGCCCACCACAAAAGAAATACGCCAAAGCAGTAAAGGGCATGCTCTGTTTATCAAATAAATATGATCTGAGGAGCTCTGTTTTCGCAACACTCAGGAGGAATACCAAAAATTTGGAAGTTTTTTATTTTCTAAAAAGTAACAATCTTATAGAAGGTTAATTCCAGATACTTGACATAAGGGAAACTTTTTTAATATGTGGTCAGATGCTCCCTTGTTTTGCTTAGTCCAGGCCATAGACCTGCTGCAATATCCAGCCCTAAGAAACATGAGCTTTCAGGACCAAAGCCAGGAAAGCACCTGCTTTTAGCTTTGCAATTTAAATATAATGCCTCTTGGAAATAATGTTATGAAAAATTCTGTTCTTCAGTAAGACTTTTCTACCAGTATATACTTCTTTTTTTTTGTATTGTCAAGTGTAGAGTTTTTATTGTAGATCATAGTTGGCCACCTGGCACTTTATTCAGCATAGTCTTTGGGGGCAACTATAAGTTGAGTTAAAAGAGCATGAGATTTAAGAATCTCTAGAGAAAAGTGCAAATAGATTGAAGCAAAAAAACCTAATTTGTCAAATTGACAGTACAAAAGTGCTACAGTGCTATGGCTACCTATGACAGAAGAAGTAATTAATTTGTTTTATGGATCTGTTGTGTGTAGCTGGCTTTTTAAACTCATTTTAAAGGACAATTGAAAATGACATTTTAGCTGGAGTAAGAAGCTTTAGAAAACAATGAAGAAATTTACCTCAGCAGTTCACAGGTTTAAAAAGAGCAAAATAAAACAAAAGACAAAATCCCCCAATTTATCCAACCATGTTTTAGTCCTCTAACCATATGGGAATCTGCATCTTCAATTTCTTCAGGCTTTGTTAATTACTTAGTTTAGTGATTCTGCCAAAACAAGAAGTTTAGGTTTGGGGTTTTTTTTGGCAGGCTAGTGTATTGTTAATGTGCTTGTACTGGCTATAAATGTATATGAAACTATTTATGTTGTGATCTGACATTTGTGATTTGTGATCTGATTTTGTTTTTTAATCCTAGGCGCACACTGCAGTCAGCAATGATCAAAGACGGGCTCATTTTCTGGCTGGTTGATGTTCTCGTAGACCCAGATTGCCTGTCTGATTACAACCTGGAGTATTGTGCTGCCTTGCTCATGAATCTTTGTCTGAGGAGCGCAGGTGTCTTACATTTTGAGTTACAACCTTATTCCAAGAAATAGATCGGGGAGTTGTGAATCTTTTTTTCCTGTTTTACCAGGATTCTTTCATGTGACTACAATCAGCAGCAGGAACCACAACCAGAGATATTTGAGTGTTACAACCAATGCTTTTGAGCACATCTCTTTTCCCAACAATTCCAGTTATGGGAATTCTAAAGAATTAAGCAAAGAAATAAGCAATGGCACCCTATAAGGTTTGATTATTTTTTATATTAGTATGTGAAGGCTGCCATTGCTACATTCCAGGCCCACTTTTCAAAGGACACTTTGGGTCCACTTACAAACTCTGTGTAAGAGATTTTTTTGTAAACAGAAAGAACTGGGTTGAGGAGTAAGGATGAGGAGCTTAACCTTCACCTTGCTTTCACATCTACAAAGCAGAGATTCCCCCCAAGAAAATAAGATCCTGTCTGTGTTGAAGAGACTTAAAAAGAGCATAAATTAAATTTCCTTTTAAAAAGCAAAGTAAGGTAAGAGTGAAAAATCATCTGCTTCTTGTAAGCAAAAAAATGCCTTTGTTAAATTCTTAAATCCCCTTTGTGTTGCATCCTGTCCAAGACTACAACTGCATAAATCCAGGGTAACTTCACTGATTTCAACTCAGTTATGCTGAACAGCATTTGTCAGGAACAAGAAACAGTATTGCTCTGTGCAAATTATATTTAATACTGATTCTAAAATGTAAGAAAGAAACTTGCTCTGATCTGTTCTATTTTTCAAGCATATTTATATGTTCTGCCTTTGCAGGGAAGAAAATATGTGCAAGTATCCCAAACCCCATGCTCAGAGTTCTTTCTGGTCTTCTTGACCATGAGAATCCTAAGGTATTTGTACATCAAAATTTGGGTTAATGAAAAGGTGGAAAGAAAAATTAAAAAAAGAAGAAAGGAAAAAATGTAAAAAGTAAATTGGTTTTGTTTCCTTTATTAGATCCTTGTTAATTAAGTTGCACAAATTTTGCCTAAAATTTACAAATGCATATATTTTATTTTGGTGAGCAGAGGTTTTTCTAGGCAGAAGCATGTGTTGCTTTAACAAACATTGGCAGCTAAGAATGGCAGCTTTGGATGCAGTTAACATGCAGTCTGTGTGCCTTGATTGCAGTTTCTGATGCTGCTTAAATGTCATGCACCAAATCACCTCAAGCTTGACTGTTCATGAGATGAACCATGTGTGATGCAAACCCATTATGCAAAACATCAGGTGCAGGGGAACACATTTGCTGTAGTTGTAAGGAATGCTATAAGAAAGTAGCAGACTTGTGACATTCATGAAGCTGCTTTGGCTATATCATCCTGCCTGAGGCTACAATGCTTGAAGCCTGTCTTGAGATCATGCTGGCAGGGACTTTTCTGTTCTTTGTCCTGTTTTTTGTACTGCTATTAGTGTTTGTCAGAAATTAACCTTTTTTCTGCTTTTCTGCTTTTCTCTCTTTCTTTTCCTCTTTTTTCTTATGGCTAGGTCAATTTGGAAGAATACATTATCAGAAGCAGGGGGGGCTATTTGGGAAATTGGCATGCAGCATACTGGTTTAGATCAACCATATCACAGTATATTTGCATCCTAAAAGTTCTCTGCTTCCCATGTGGGAATTTTTGCAAGTCCAGTCTAGCCTATTTAAAATCTTTGAAGTATAGTTATTCTATACTTTTGCTCTTATATTTTGATAGTCAACTGGGAGGTGGGAGGAATGGAAGAGTTTTTCTTCATGGTATTACTATTTCTTCCTCTTAGGTCCAGTCATATGTGAATGGAGTACTGTACAGTATTCTGGCCATCCCTTCTGTCCGAGAAGAAGCCAAAGAAATGGTAAGAAATGCTGCTTTGCAGAACATGAAAATCAACACCTCTGCCAGAGATGGCCCAGACAGGGACCTGCTGAGCAGGGCACAGCAGGGCTGTGAGGAGGGAGCCAGGACACTTTGAGAAGGGAACCCACAAAAGGCCCTTCCCCTTTGATCCTCAGGGAAGTATCAATATATTTCTCAAACACTTTGGCCATATTTCCAGGTCTTTTTTCCAGGTGTGGAGCCCCAGTAGTGTGAAGGATTCTGTCTGAATTATAAATTAAAGGTGTTATTTTGGAATTGTGTGTCCTTCTAGCATTTTTTAGACTCCTTGTGGCCCCAGGAGATGCTTTCATCTCACCTGCTACTTCTTCCTCTTAATCTCAATCTGCACCAGTGAGTAGCTACTGAAAGGAGTTCTTGCTACTTTTCCTCCTGCCTGGTACAGACATGGTTATTTGGGGAAGGAACTGATTTCCTGTGAAAGTTAGTCTAATGGTAATGACAGTGTTTCAACTTCTGTATTTGAGGAAGCTGCTCCTGGGATAGCAGCATGTCTTTGTATCTTAAGAACTAACCCAGAGAGTTATGGAGACATAATTGTTCAGATGTTCTACCTCACAGAGCACAGAGGATTGGAAGTGATCATAAATGCTTAAAGACACATCATCAAGGCTATAAGGAGCCATAAAGAGAGAGAACAGGTTTAAAGTCAAAGCTGGTTCTGCTTTCTTTCTCTGAACTTTGCACTGTTGTCTCTGTGGATACAAATTTTATCCTGTTCTGATGACTATTGTGTACTGAATTCAGGAGGCAAAAGCAACAGATCTGTTGTAAAAATTTTCTGTTCATCATGGACATGTCTCTGTTTAAGCCTCGAAGCAATCTAGAGAGCGTAATTCTTTTGTCTGTGCAACACTTGGAGCTGGACACTGTGGTTTGCTTCACACTGCCTCTGTTTTCCCTGACCAAAAAAAAAAAGATATTTTAGCTAACAGATCTCTGTCACTGTGGTGACATGAAATACTGATCTACCAGTGTTTTCTGCTTCATCCAGGGAATGGAAGAAATTCTGCGCTGCTTTATCAAGGAAAGAAATGAAGAGATGGTTCGACAGATGGAATTTGTTATCAAGCAGCTCAATTCAGGTCAGAACACATGCAGCCATCAGAGCTTTAAATCTTTCACAAAAGCCATGAAAAAGCTCATGTTTTTACTTGGCATTGGAAACTCAAAGAATAACAATAGTATGATGGTCTGAGAGAGGGTGAATAGTGAATGTCAGGATTTGAAATAATGTATTTTAAAATTTCCTTTCTGTTGTAGTAATAAAGAAGAAATAAAAGGCTGAGTAAGACACAACTCCAAAGTTTTGGAGTCATAAATAAAATGACCTTTGCTGTTTTCTTTCATGGCAGTGGTGTGATGGTGATGAGAGACTGCTGCCAACTGCAAAAATGCAGTAGAAATTTGTAAAATAGGATTTAGGGACTAGTCCTGTCTGTGTTCATCTCTTGCTCTATTGAGGTGTAGCTTTATTTGAAATGGTTTATCCTGAATAGGGAGCAGAGACCATCCTTTTTGGAGAGGATGTTGATGGGTCACCAAAGTTGTAGATGCTGTTAATCTAGACTGAGAAGGGTGAATATTTGTTACTAATACAGACTGAGAAGGTGGAATATTTATTCCATTTTCTGTTGCCTGTGACTGACAGGAAGACTGAAGAAAGAGAGAGCAAATAATGAAAAGGAGATTAGTTCTGGTTGCATCTTTCAGTACAGTTAACATAGAACAAGTTGAACTGCTCTGTTTGGCTTTTGGAAAGAGAACACAGCCTGTCTTTTTTTTTGTTTTTTGTTTTGTTTTTTTTTTTTTTTGTTTTTTTTTGTTCTTTTACAAGCTAGAACTTTTACAAGTTTTAGCTTGTAAAAGAACAAATAAAGTATTTAAGCACTGTATTGCCCCTATACAATATTTGTTCTTCAAGGTTATTGAACCACTCCTCTTCTACGTGGAAATGGCATTTTTAAGAGCTTTTGTCTGAGTCATTGATGAGTACAAGTTGTGTTTTCAGATTTGCAGTATAAGCCTGGCCACTTTTTTCCTGAGGAAATAATTTTGTCCAAAACTTACAATAGGTATTCTGCATGAGTACTAACTTTTTATGTACTAAAGCAGTATTATATTAAAGTATTTGTAGGGAGAAGTAGAATCTCTTATTAAAAAATACTTGAAAAATAGACAAACTTGCAAGTGCACACACTGTCATTCAAGTCTTGTCAGTAAATACAGTGAAGTGTCACTGTGGATTTTATGAGAAAGTAACTATTCCAGAGTGTTTCTATTTCTGCCATTTTCCAAAATATGAATTGATTTCAGTGATTTCTAGTAGAATGCTTATAGGATCAAATTATTCCAATAGTTGTCCTGAAAAGGACATGTCTATATGAGAAGCAGGTTAAATCTTGCTCCTGTAAAACTGAGGTAATAATGAGATTCTGTTAAGTTGTACATGTGCAGCTTAACTGACACCATTTTGTTTTGCTTCTTTCTAGAAGAGCCATTCAATGATAGTGTTGTGTCTGATGATGATGAGGAAGAGGAGTATGAAGAAGTAAGTAAAGGATTTCTGAATCTTTTAGAAAAATCCTTAACCTTCTAGAAAGAAAATATTTGTGTCAATAAACCAGACTTCGGTTTTCTGGTGGGTTTTGCTTTTGGTTTTTATGGTTACTTAATTATTCTTGCATTAACAAGAAAATTGAATCTGTTTCCATTACCTTTTCTTCATTTGAAGTCCTACTGTTTTATTTTAGCAACTCACCACCTCTGTGATAATTAAAGAATTATAGCTTGACAGAAGTGATGAGGAGTTACTGTAGCAGTAGGAATCTTGCTTTCAAGCAGACCTATTGGGTGCAGTTAAAAAAAAAAAAAAGTATATTACTAGAATAGTTTATAAACAGATTGTCACTTTTTCTTTAGGTTTCATTATCTATTCAGGGTGTGACTTTATTTGCTGTTCAAAAACTTTGAAATATATTTAGTAAATTGCTGGAATGTAAGAAAGGGAAACAGTTATTAAAAATAAGGAATAAGTCCCATGAGAAAATAAAATAAGCATGAGAAACTATCTCATAGTAAATATAAGCTGATTAGCTTTGTATTTCCTTCTCTGCTAATAAATGCATTCTACACCAGTATTTCAACATCTTTTAAGATCCTATCTTCATAGAGCCATGGGTGTAGACAACACAACATACTGGATCACCTAAATTAACAACCAAAGCAAGATGTAAATCATGTGAGGGAAATGTTATACCCTGTCTTCACTGGTGGTGTTGCCATTTCTGCATTGCCGTAAGTGCAGAGTGGAAGCTTGAAAATACAGTGTCAGCAGTTACGTGGGAGTTTTATCTTGAGGAAATCTACCCCACTGCATTTTTATTTTATTGAGAAGCCTTGCTTGAGAAATTTAAAAGAACAGCTATGTCGATGTCCTGGAAACAGTATCTGTGCATACTTAGGTGTGTGTATGTGTGCAAATTTGTGTGTATGTGTGCAAATACATTCATAGCATGTGTTTGGCCCTGAAGAAGTCAGTGACATGGAGAGTGAGTGAACTGCAAACTGTTCTTGTATTAGAAGTGTTACTGCAGAACAGATTCACTGAAAACCATGCTTTGAGACTAAAAACTAAAGTTTTTTGTCCTGAACCAACAAAGAATAAGACAGATAAAACTTAGTTGTGCCCATGTTCTAGTAGCTCATTGCACATTAGTGGGAATGACAGTGTCTGCGGAAAAGTCCTAAAACTTGTCCCATTGCTTTAGCATGACAGAATGCATTTTCTAGTGCACATTGACCTTTTTCTGTTTTGAGAGCAGATAAAAATGCAAATATCCTGACTGCAACAGGTGTGGTGTGCTCTCAGCTGCTATGGGGTGCAGCATCGTGCAGGATCCAACCTTTGCCTGGCAGTGTCCAGGGAAGCCTTGCACTGGTTGCATTATTTATCCAGTTTTTGTATTGTGTTGTGTATACCTTTTGTGTTGTGGCACAATAGGTGATGAACTAATAATCCCTTTGCCTAAAGTTAGAGCTATGTGGAAAGTCCAAGTTTAGAGCTAGAAAATATGTTGTACTTAACAATTAACTCTCCCCTTTTTATTCTAAGGAGAGAGTTCGAAGGGAATTCTAAGGGAATACAGTAAACTTTTTATTTTCTTGTAGGATTAGATTATAATTGTAATTGTTTAGATTGTAATTAGATTAGATTGCAATTGTAATAGTAATTGTTTCACCTCCTGCTGTCCTGAAGTCTGTTTTTTATAATCTTTCCACTCCTCCAACTGAAAATCAATGCTCTTGGTGCAAGATGGGCTTCCTGGAGATTAATCATTAAAACTTTCCTTGCTTAAAATGCTGCTTAACACCTTCTAACTGATGTTTCAAGGCTTTGAGTGTCTTGGGTGTATGCTGAAAATCCAAGGTGATAATACCTTTGCTTGAACTTTAGTATACTTTTTTAAAGGATACTATGTTTTGTTGTGAAAACACATGGATAAGGAGCTCCTTCCTGAAAGGTGTGGCATGATAATGTTCAACACTTTCCATCACTTTATCTGTTCCTGGGAATGAAAGGAAGGTGAATTCTCCTGTTCAGTCCTACCCCCTAGATGAATTGCTGCTGCTTAGAATCCCAGAAAAGGCTCTAAGTCAAATCCTTTTGAAATGTATTTTTGCCACTGGACCATCATGTGATTAAAATGGACTTCGGGCATTTCTTATTATTTGACTCAAAAAAAACAGTAGGCTTTTGTGTCCAATTCCAGTTTTTCATTAGCTTCACCATTATATTAATAAGAAAAACCCAGTTTTAAACTGTTTTTAGTGTAACATTAATTGCAACACATTCTGAATCCTTATTGCTGCTGGGAACTATAATTCTGTTCTGCTACAAGGACATCTGGTTTCTCAGTCCCTGAGTTTGGAAAATATAGTTTACAAATATCATGGCAGTAATGCATAATGTTGTTACTTTGTTAAATAAACAAAGATTTGTTGACTCACTACCTCGATCCTTGGAACTCTTTTGTATTTTGGAATTGCAGTGAGTTATTGTTCTCAATGGTGTTCTGTGATAACATCTGATGTTGTGATCTGACAACAGAAAGTTTTGGAAATTTTTTTCAAAAGTCTTGCTTTTACGTAACTTTTGAACTGCTACAGACTGAATACATATCAGGATCTGTTCATATATCGCCAATTTTGCCAATTTACTGGCACGCTTTCAGACTGCTTGCTGATGTTAGAATTTGTTGCTCAATACCTTTATTTATACCTTTACAACTTAAGAAACAACAAAAAGACTCTCATGCAGCCTTAATTTGCAGGTTTTGCTCCAGCTTTAATTGTTTACAAGTGCATGCAAATGTTCCCAGTGCTGTTACTATTACCTTTCGTGGGGGTTTTTTGCTTTTATCTGTGTTTAATTTAGAGTTGATGAATTCTCTCCTGGCTTTGAGCAGATCTTGTGGTAATGACTACTTTCTCCTAAACACTGTGGCTAAGATGCAGTTGAGCCTGTTAGTGGAAAATTCTGGGATTTCTAAGGGCATCACGTGTTCAGAAATTTAAGGTTCGGTACTGTGTAACGCTGGAGCATATAACCATATAAAAATGTCTCTGTGTATGCTGTTATTCAGAAATAAATTGGCTTTGGTGTTTGGCTGGTAAGCTTTAGATTAACTAGTGTAGAGCTTAGGATACACTGGCTCCTGGAGTACATACCCAGCCTTGAGATGTCAGCTTTCTGGGGTGTGTTGACACCCACAGTCACAGTGTGTATGTATTTCCTGGTGCTCAATATTCTCTTGACTGGTCTGTTAAATACTAACTTAATTTATCTTCAATATTTGATCTTTGCGTTTGTTTTTTTATTTGACTTGGACCATCTTGAAAAGCTGCTTGTTAAAGTGAATATGTGGTATTGTAGCTCTGATTCCAAAGTTTGGTTACGAGCTGGAGCTGTGTGAGGCGACTGTACAGTGACGATTTATCAGACACCCTCTGATCCGCTGTCACTCAGCACCTGGCAATAAAATCAGAGAGCTGCTGTGTGAAAATCCACTTCAGCCGCAGAGTACATCAAAAGAAAGAGCTTAATCACAGGGCTTCCAGTCATTACATTAATGGGCTTGGCTTCCAACATCTGCTGCAGCCTGTGAGCAGTGGGGAACAGGGCACCAATTGTGTTATTTCAGCAGTGGAGTGATGGCACATGGGCAAAGTCCTTATTTTGTACAAGGAGACAGAGGGGGGACGCTTTCAGGCTCGGTCACCTGGCAGGTTAAATAATGTTAGGGAGCAAGATTGGCTGCATTAACAAACCTTGTAAAAAAATCCCCCCAGACCTATTTATAGAGCTTATCTTTGCAGCTTCCCTCCACCATAAAAATACACTATATTTTGGACTTTGGATTGTGCTTTCTTGGTGGGGGGCAGGGGGTGGTGGGTTGTTTTTTGTTTGATACAGATGATTGTTGCCTAGTCTGCAAGTGTTTATCCTTTTGCCATCATGCATACCCAGCTTTCCAGGTAATTAAGAGCTGATTGTGGCTATTTAAAACTGAGTCTAAATCTCACAAAAGTAAAACTGCTTTTCATTTTCATTGTGCTCTGGAGTTCATCAGAGTCCAGTGGACATTGTTTTTAATGGAGTTTAAGCCAGGCTCTCTACATAACTATGCAATATACCTTTTTAGAATGATTTCTTTACTTTTTCTCATTTACTGTTTTTGACAGTCATTTACATTTACTGTCACAACAGGTTTCAAAAGCAAAGAACATTTTCTTCATCTGGAGTGGGTCTGTCTTAGGATATCTTGTGCAGGACAGAAGAGAATTATTTTTAGTAGCAAAACACAAGCAAAAACACTGTCTTGTTCTTGTACTACTGGTTTTGGTTTGCTGGAGGAATCCCTCAAGCTTCAAAATTTCCTGGATTTTTTGATCTGTAGAAGCTGCAGAGCTTCCATAAAAGATGAATTACCCATAGTTATTCTAGAAATAGGCACTGGAGAGTGAATTCTTGCTAGTTTTTACTTGAAGCTGGTTACGTTTGGGTTTGTGGCATAAAATCAACAGAGGGTTGTTGCCTTGTTGTATGATATTTTTATCCTGAAATACTGATTTCAAGCTTTTTGTACCAGTTTTTTTTTGGTTTTTTTGGGTTTTTTTTTTTTTTTTTTTTTTTTTTTTTTTTTTAATTACCAGCTTTAGAGCTTCCTTGCACACCTGAGTTTCTTGTTGCCTTGCAGGAGGACAATGATATCCTGGAGCCTGATCTGGACAAAGATGAGGTCTTGCTGCCTCAGCTGGGGGAGCTTTCAGGAGAGAAGCTGCTAACAACTGAGTACTTGGGAGTGAGTACCACTCCTTAGAATCTCAATATAAATTAATTTCCTGGGTTAAGTGTTTTATTTCAGTAGTTTC
Organism: Urocynchramus pylzowi; assembly: GCA_013397555.1. Lineage (NCBI taxonomy): Eukaryota > Metazoa > Chordata > Aves > Passeriformes > Fringillidae > Urocynchramus > Urocynchramus pylzowi. The sequence goes on along the minus strand of VZRH01004238.1, from coordinate 424,100 downwards.
ACCACTTTCTTCAATTTGTTGCTTGAAGAGGCAGGGTGCTACCTGTGGAGCAGTCTGAATCTTTCACAGTCTGTGTATGAGCTGCTGCTCAGGAGAAGCAGAACCAGTGTGAGAAAGGAGCTACCCTTTCACAGGGGGTGGTCAGGCTGTGGCTTAATAATAAGCTACAGGCAGCCTTAGGGTTCTAGTGCTACACCAGTGACTCTGTGAGCACACAAAGCTAAGCAGAGCAGGTTAATAACTGGAACATTCTGCTGGTCTGAAATGATTCTAGAAAAAAGGAAAGTTGAAAAGTCAACTGCTCCTGCAGGCGTTGTGCCGGATCAAGTATTGTCTGCCTTACTTCAAGCAGCAAAAAGCTATTAAGTAAAAAAACATAAAGTTTGTATGAATGCCATTTAGTGTGCTGTGACTAATTTGAGATATTCAGAGGGCTGGAGCACCTCTCCTGTGAAAACAGGCTTAGAAAGTGGCTTTATTCAGCCTGGAGAAGGAAGGCTTCAGGGATACCTTATTGTGAGCTTTCAGTCCTAAAAGGGCCTACAAGAAAGCTGGAGAGGAGCTTTTTTCACAAGAACATGTAGTGATAGGACAAGGGGGAATGGCTTCAATCTGAAAGAAGGTAGATTAGATTAGATAGAAGGAAAAAATTATTTCCTGTGAGGATGGTGAGGCCCTGGCACTGGTTGCCCAGAGAAGCTGTGGCAGCCCCATCCCTGGAAGTGTTTGAGGCCAGGTTGGAAGAGGCTTTGACAGCCTGATGTAGTGAAAGGTGTCCCATGGCAGGGGGTTGGAACTGGATGGTCTTTATGAACCTTTCCAACCCAACCCATTCTGTTATAAATGTACATCTTCTGGATTCAAGAATCCAGAATCCTGATGGTGGAAAAGTGACCTGAGAGAAGATGTTGTGAAAGAGCCTTCAGTGATCCCAGGAAGTTTTATGCAGTGACACTAGAATGCAATTTAGTTTCTGCTGCAATGTTTCTAAAGAATTTTCTCTGTGGCTTCAAATACCTGTTTTTCCACTGCATTTTTTTTTCTTCATTTCCTGCATATCAGATAATGACTCACACTCCAAAAACTAAGAAGAAGCAATTTGCTGGTGTCCAGCAGAGTATAGATGAGCCTCTCCAGAGACCTGTAACACCAGGTTATCACAGAACTTCATATCTAATGTAAGTCCAAACAAATGAGACCAAGTTGGATTTTTTAAGCTCTTTTAAAAGGCATAACAACAAAGAAAAGAAACCCATAACAATGCCTAATAGCTAAACCTTCCCTATCTAAAAGTGCATTGCCATTGTCATTCATTGTGGATAATTTCTAAAAAAGGAGCAGAACACTGCAGGTAGAGAAAGGTCCACTGGCTGAAGTCACATTCTCAAAGTAGTTGAATAAATATTTACTGATCAGATTGATTTAAATTTGCATTATATCCCACATGTTGTTGCATCTTATTGTAAAGTATTCCATTGGAAAGTTGCACCAAACTTCTACAATGCCCGGAATCTTCCACTTCACAAGCAACAAAGTGTATTTGCTCTGGGGAGATTTGTTAGAGGACAGATGAAAAAGAAAATGGATAGGATAAAAATCTTGTTATGTTGTGTTTCCCTGCTTTGGAAGAAATACATTTTCCATCAGAAGTGTGTGTGACACTTTGCTCTTGGTGAGATTTGGGTCGGAGTAGAAGGCTTATTGTAAATGGAATAAAGGAGTCTTGCCACATAGAGCTCCTTGAATATTCTCTGCCTTCTGTTAGAACAAGTATATTTTAATTTCTGAGACAAGATTTGTCCTGTTCACTGTCCAGACTGAGGAAGTAAAATACCAATGAGATCCCAAATTAAAATGATATTTTAACTTTCAGTTGCATAGTTTTGGATTTGATCAAGTCCAGGTAGCTATGATACAGGCATGTTTATTGTGAGGATTTAATGTTTTCATTTCTGTGGATACTTAATCTGAGAGACTACAATGCTAACAAAGTATGAAAACAGTACTCAAGACTCACAGAACTGGGGTAGGTAAGTATGTTAAAATGAATGGGTAACCTGAAACACAGCAATGTAATGAAATGACAGGTGGTTCTTCGAACACATCAGTCCTGAAGATTGTCCCACTCTTTGCTTTCCTGTTCATATTTTCTATTTCTTAAAGTACTTTTCCTCCTCATTTTAATGTGGAAAATGGGTACAGAAGACAATGAGAACTGATGTAATTGCACAGGTGTAGGTGACTCTGAGTGAAGTCTGTTGTTTTGGACAAGGAGTGGTCACAGCTTTATCTTGCCTCCCACTGTCCCATGCTGGAATTAGCATTCCTACAAGCAGGTAACGTGACTGGGAGCCCTCCTGAGTCACCCAAATATTCCTTTTTGGCAAGTCTACCATTCTTATGGGATTATATGTATTAGGTTACCGGGGCCTTGGAAATGACAAGTGTAACATACCAGATCTGGGCATGGACAAAATCCCAGAAGACATTTATTTTTTTAAAAAAGCAAGATGAAGGAAACACACACTTTCAAAGCAGAAGAATTTTTGGCTATCCCGTGGCAGAATTTGCCTTAAAATCTTATTTTTTCATCTGAGTACTGGCCTGGATAAAATGGCATTTGTTTGAACATGGCCCTACTTTGTATGCCTGGTATAGCCTGAATGTGGATTTGGAGTTCTGACTTTATGTCCTTTCTTACAGTGGCCAAGTTTTTGCACCATCACAACATCCACCGTTTTTGCAAGACCTCTCCCCATATATACTAAATATGTGTGTTTATGTGTCAGAAGAAAGCAGCAATTAATTAATATTTTAGTAAAACAGTGATAATCTAGTAATTTTCATGCAGCCCTCCAAAAGAACTGCAGGCCTTAAAAATCTAGACTGGTTAATCTATGCTTAAATATACATATACTGGTTATCTATGCCTAAATATACATTGCCATTTTACTGTGGAGTCAGTGTTAAAGTTCAAGGTCCCACTTCCCCTGCACAGTATTTTACCCATGGTGGGCTTGGGGACCTGGACTGATTCTGTGGAATTGGCTGTTAGGTCAGTGTTACAGTCCAGTTTTTAAAGTTACTAGAAATTCCTCTGCCCAAATTAAGGTGCAAATGAGGCCATATGAGTCAATATTGTGCATTTTATTTGGTAATAAATATGAGAGAGAGAGGGAGAAGAAGGAAGAGAAAGAAACAGAAAAGAGGTGGGGGTACAGAAAGAGAGTGACAGAGACAGATTAAACAAAGTCTCAGACTCCATGGATCCCAAGGATGTTCTCTTGATCCTCTCCAGCTCTGGTCTTCTTGGTGGTGAGGGTGCCCCAAAAAGCACAGAATGCAAATGATGAGTATATGCTCAGGCCAGGTGGGAATGCCCAGGTACCTCCCCTACCTGGGAGCAGTTTGACACAGTCTCTTGCAGCAGGCTCTGCATCTGTTGCATCACTTTGCCTCACGTGCAGTCCTGTGGTGCAAGGCCTTAGGAATGAGTCTGAGGAGTGCTTTGGGGGTCTTTGATGGACTATGACACCCCCCTCAGCTTCCTCCCACATCAGTGTCCCGTGGATGTGGCCTCTGGGGTTGGGGGTTCCACAGCTGGGCCAGTTTGTGTAAGGAAGGATGGGTGTTCAGTGCCTCTGACCAGAGGCTACACCCAAAACTGCCTCCCCCCCTCGTTTTGGGGGGGAGTCTGTGTAAACCNTCCCGTGGATGTGGCCTCTGGGGTTGGGGGTTCCACAGCTGGGCCAGTTTGTGTAAGGAAGGATGGGTGTTCAGTGCCTCTGACCAGAGGCTACACCCAAAACTGCCTCCCCCCCTCGTTTTGGGGGGGAGTCTGGTCTCTGTGGGCTGTGGTCCTCCTCACCCCAAACCCAGCCAGGGATGATTCTCTGCAGCATTTGGCTTTCTTGTGGATGCATTCCTTGCTCTCAGCCTTGTTTGCTTCTCCCTACACCTGAGATGATTGAACATAATGTCCCCTTTATCTTATCTAGGCGGCTTAACTCACAGTTCAAAGTTCCAGCCAGGCATCTTCAAAGAGGGGGGCCTTCTGTGGTTGTAGCTTTTTTAGACTGTTTTTGCTATAATGGGCAAAACTCCTTCCTAACAATGTTTAAGGCATGAACCATTTCAGTCCCACCAGGCCGCCTTATGGCCTTTTAGAAACTGTATTTTCAGGAATAAATCGTCATTATCACTGGAGTGCCTAAGCATTACATTCTTGCTTTATAAGTGGAGAGAAAACCAAGCTTGTGAAAATGAAATTACTTTCCTTTGGGAAATCAAAAAAATGGTGTCGAACCCTTGGGAGTAGCTTTTATTTCCCAGTGTCGTGTACTGCACTGCAATTTTTGCATCAAAAATAATCTCTGAAGTGACTGCTGCCTCTCTTTAGCACCATCTACCCAGGCAGGGTGTTTACTTAAATGTCCCGGGATCCTGGAGTGACGCGAGTCTTGTATTTGGCACAACTTGAATCTTCTCACTTGTGCAGCTTGTGCCTCTGCAAGAGGGCTTCAGGTCACTGCTGGATACAAATTAAAGCCACATTTCTGTCCTGCTGGTTCTGGTAGCTCTTGGTCTAAGAGAAATGTTAGTTTGATGGTGTGAAGCAGCCTTTACAGATTGCCTTGCTATGCAAACTACAGAGGAGAAATATAAACAGCAGAAATCTAACACTGTGAAAATATGTGAAAATTAATTTCCCTCCTGCTCTGCCCAAATGGTAGAAATGAGTCTTTGATGCTCCCATGTTTTAAGCAGGAAACAAGCAGTACCACCCTGAATGAGAAGTTTGTCCTTTGTACCTAACTAATTTGTGTACAGGAAACAGCAGTGAGTAGATGAAGACATTCTCAAACTACATTTTGCAGCAGAAAAGGACAAGCTTTGATGGCTTTTATGCTGTTTTAATTTTAGTACAAATTCATTTACTAAAATAAGGAAATACTTGCTTTGAAATTATTGCAGGAGGAAGACAATAAAAACTTAGCTGCCTTAATTTAAAAGCAATATCTGAACGGGATGTATTTTACAGTTTAAATAATTTAAGTGGCTTGTGTCATATGAAATCTCATGAAAAATGCTGGACACTTTTGCCCTGGATACAGCTTGTCTACCAGATACAGTCCAGGACAGTTCATCTGATTATCTGAAGTCTCGTATTCATCAGAGTGGTTAAACTACATTAAAAATTTTTGTAAATGCTTCCATTCAAAATTGAAGTGAATATAACTTGTTTGAAGTTCTTCATGTGAGACTCAATATAATATATTCCATTTAAAAACATCATGAAAGAGCAAGCAGTTGAGGAGATACTATAACGTGTCTCTTTGAGTTGTTGGTTCATACCTCCAAAAGGGAGGGGGGTGAAGATCTTTAGTGCTGAATAGAAGTATTCACACAGAAAATTAATGCAGAATAGCCACTGCACATGAAGCAGCCATTTCATGCTAATTTTTCTATAACTTCCCAGTGCAGACAAGGCTCTAGTTACTTCAGATGAATTGTCATGGGATCCCTGTATGGACAAGCTCTTGCTGTATGGAGCTGAGGGAGTCAGGAAATACTGGAAAGCTGCCTTCTTTTTCTTTTTTTCATTTTTCCCTCCTTTAAAGACTTGCTGGCTGAGATCACTCAAGGGGGCTTGAACTACTTAATATTCTGCTAGTTATTTCCTTAGAAAATGATTTAGCTGTGAAATCATTAACTGCCTTCTTGGACTGCATCCTTTTTACTAGAAATGTAGTTTAGTTACCTTAACCTGATATTGGGCAGGGAAACCTTCCATGTCTGCCAACTTGTTTTCACACACTTTTCACACCCTCTCACTTGTGCTGTGTTTTATTCCTTACTAGTAAGCAATTGTGTCCCTGTTCTGTCCTTCAGCTGCTTCAGTTTCCCATTGATCCACTTCACTTGTGAAATCAAGAGTTCTATTTGTTGTCTACTTTGTATTAAGTCTGTGTTGCATATTGCTCTTTAAAGTGAAATCCTTGTAACACTCAGAAACAAATCTTAAATCCTTGAAAAAGCTAAGTATTGAAGACCTCTCAGGCCCATTTCTACAGTCTTTTTCTTTAAGAGTCATGGTGGTATTTTGGGTCTTCAGACTGCAGGGAGTTATGGTTTCCTTTCCTCAGCTCTTTTATTGCAGTAGGAAAAAATGTTAATTTCAAATATGTTTGATGTCAGCTGGTTTGGGGGAGCTGCAGTCAAGCAGTTAAATTACATCCTTAATAAAGGTTTGCAATTTGAAATATCAAATAATGTCAATGTGTACTATGTCATTACAGGCAATTAGAAGAAATTAGAATTTACTCTGATTAAACTTTTTATACTGTAAGCATTCACCTGGCATTCTCCTTTCTCCTCCAGGCCAGAAAATGGTGCCAGTTCCTGTCACGATAGGGATGAGAAGCTGCAGTCTCCACCGAGTGCTCCTTCTTCCATCTGTGGTGGGAGACAGTCCAGCATTTCTGACTTCTGCATTTCCCCCTCATGTAAGGATGGCCTGTGGGTGCTGTTCTTAATTGCTGACATCTTCCTTGACTGGGGCAGGTGTAGGGGGCCTGGACTGTGTGTTGTAGATTGGGGATTCTTTTAGAGTAGTGTGGAAGTGGCCCTCTGTTTATAGAGCCTGGGTCAGTCTGCAGGACCTTGGGGCACACAGCAGGCTTCAGCTCCAGCTGAGTGAATGGCCACAGAAGGTAACGTGTGGCCAGCAGACACCAGTGGTCTCACTTGCCTCGCTCCATCTTGCTTCCTGTGGAAGTGCCAAGGATCAAACTCAGGGCTTCCGGGGTGTGAAAGATACTCTGCAATGTCCCCTGCCCAGGGAAGGAGCTACAGCCAGAGCCAGTGCACTTCCCAACAGGCAAAGCCCCTTGCTTGATCAAATATCCCTTGTTTGGATCTAAATGAATCACTGTCTGCTGGCACCTGCAGGCTCTGTTGGCTGTATCTCAGTGTTAGAGCTGAAGGCAGCTGCAGTTATCTGCTGAGATTTGCAACTGCATTCAGACCATCCAGGGCTGTGGAGGATGGGCAGCCTAGTGCTGTGTGGCTGCATTGTGGGTGATGCTGCTAAAGATTCTGCCCTTGCGGCTTCAGCTGAAATTAATGCAAACTCAGCTGGGCCTGAGAGCTCAGAAACATGTGATAGAATTTAAAAGGTTATAGCCTTCTGAAATACTCAGTTGCTGAACTTCTGATATCCACGAGATCCTGGAACTTTGGATGTTGGAGTTTCAACCTTCCTGCAGGGATTCATTAACATTTGCAATTACAGATCTAAGGCAAAATGTGCAGCAGTCGTAGATAAAGAATCTTGCAGCATATCCGGGACAGAATTATTAATAAGTTCAGGCAAAGCGTGCTTTTTCTTTTCTGAAAAATATGCTTTGAAGCAGTAAGGGAATAGCATACTTTTTACTCTCTCTTCTATTTTTTTAAATTTCCTAAAGGAAATGAAAAGGATTCTGAGAAAAGTAACCGAGGTCTTGCAGACAGGAATTCACTTGCGTAATGCCTAGAGCTGATAAATGTAACATGCTGAAGGAGAGAAGGACAGGAGCAGGAGAAGCTCCTGTCCACGATGGGCACTTGGGTTTTTGCTGTTGTGTAGCAATGAGAGCTGCTGTTCTCACCCTCACTGTGCACAGTAACACCTTGAGTACAGCTCAAGGGGTTTGGCTGACCAAGGGCAGCAACTCACACCAGCAAAGGTTGTAAACCAAGCAAAAGCATACTGACTTGGCAGTTTTCCTGCAGAGAAGAAAAAGAAGAATGGATTTTTACACACCTGTGCTTTGTAAAGGAAATTAAGCCAAATAGTTATCAAGGGTGTTCCTATTTGGTGTTTTAAAGTGTAACTGGATGCAATTCCTAAGGCATCGTGCAGCCATCCAGAGCCCAAGTGAACAGATTTTGATATCCTCCAGTGAGATGCATGCACTCACCTCTGTCACTTTTGCTGTGCTGCTGATGCTGTCTGATAGTTTGTTTTGTAGAGATTTGTGAAGAGGTTTAAACAGGCAGCCTGAGTCAGTCAGCAAAGTAAATGTTGGTAGTTTTTGATGAATATTGATTTAAAGCATTCATGCTGAAGATATTTCTGCCAGCTTAAATGTTTCATTTTGTCAGAACTTTGCTTGTAGCCGCTGTTTAAAATGGTCTGTTAGCTGCTTTCAGTCAAAATTATATGCAGGTGGCTACCAATAGGACTACTAGATTATATTCTTTTCCTGTAGAAAAATATTGAGGTCAGAATATACAACATATTGCTAGTTTATATGCATTATACACGTAAAAACACAAATAATTTTTGTGTGTGACAGAGGAAATTTTTCCTAGCATTAATCCATTAATCTAACATTGAGCTACTCGAAAGATGGCCTGAGGTTTGTTTTGGGTTTTTGCAAGTAGCAGTGACATATGTGCTTGTCTTTCTTGTCTTTTGGGATTTAGAAATTAGGTGGAAGAGAAGAGAAAAGAGAAACTGCACTGCTGGACCCCCTGCTTGTTATGTCAGTGACAGGACTTAATTCTGCAGGATGATAATTGAGCTGGGTCTTTGAACATCTCCACTTTTCCAAAAGGCAATGGGGATTGTAATATTTAAATTGAAAAGGCTTTAATTTAAGATCATGGAAAATAAGCCCTTTCTCTTCTGTAGCCTTCTAAGATACAGCAGGGAACAGAAATGTGTAAAAATAATGGTACTGCTTCTAGAGGCTTTCATGATGCTCTGCCAAACATCTCTGCTGTGCAATAAATATGCTGTTTATTGACTTCTGATCTTGGTCTAATGGTCATTCTGCAGTAGCAGGAACCTGCTTATTTCAGAATATTTGTTTCCCAGCATCACATGAGTACCTTGGGACTCAGAGTTTCATGCAGCCAAGTCACGAAATGAATTGTAAGAGACAAAGAGTGAAAAAAACAAAATAATGTCTTCATGTGAACAATTAGCCTTCTCAAGGGGCTATCTCAAGGAGGCTAAGTTTAGCCTCAAGGAACCTTGATCCTCTTTCGTTTTCTAAAAATGAGCATAGTTCTTAATGTCCTCCTGGAAATACTCAGTTGTTCTTGAATTGGTCTGATTTTGTCTGTGTCTATCCTCTCCCCCTTTATCCTTTGGTTAAGAATCAATAATTCTTTCACTCTTTTATTTTTTGTCTCTTGTGAGCAGAAAACTTGTGGACCAGTGATGAATCCTGGTCATCTTCCTACACTTACTATGCTGAATGCCAGACAGAGCATGAGCTGGGCAGCAAAATGCCTGTCTGAGAGTGACCTGATCTGCATTCTTATCAGCATGAGAGAGCAAACCAGGACAGCAGCCTGTCCTGAGCGTGGCAGGAAGGGAGCTAGGGATTTTCCCTAAACTTTCATTGTACTTGCACATCTTGGTAGCCTTGTGGTTCTAAGCAAACTGAGTGTCCTTCACTTCCTCATTAGTGTAAGGCAGAAATTGAGTCTGACAGAAGTGTAGAACACTTCTTTTTGTCTGCAGTGGCCCTGTTACTGTGGATATGTACAGACAACTGCAAGGGGTTGTGTTCCTGTGGCTTTAATGAGGTATTGGATGTAGCTGATGTGTGTTAACTGCAGTTCTGCATGCTCCTATCCCATTGCAAGTGCACAGTGTAGCCAGTTTTACTTTCCAACTGCAAAGGGCTTAAATTATCACACTTGCAGCTGTTTTGCTCAGGTGATGAGCCCCCCTACACTCTGCCATACAAACTCAGTAGTCTGCCAAAACCTCAAGGTTTCCCTCATACAGCAGGAGCTGTGACTTGATTGTATTTCTAATAAAATTGTAAGGAGACAACTCCTCACTGAACTGTGGGTTTTTTTGGGTTTTTTTAAGCAGCAGTTGAAATGAAGTCATCTGAAGGCCATGGAATGGACCAACACATCCCAGCTGGTGATACCTTATCTTCTCAATCTGCTGACTTCACTGAGGACAAAATAAATGGTCAATCACACAGGTATGATCTATCCAGAGGATACCTAAGATTGTGAGAGGAGTCTGGATTTACCAGCTAATTCCATGCTGCTGTAAAGAAAATCTGTGAAGTTACTTGATGTGTGATGTAGTCTGGCCTGAGACAGCTGTGGTGGTGCTTGCCAAACAAAATACCCTTTGCTGTGCCAGAGGCAGCTGTTCAATTTCTAAGCATCTGGTTCAGAATGAGAGAAGTCTCAAGCAAGACATTATTAATGAACTTCACATGTATGCTCAACTCAGCCTTCTGAAAATAAAACTTCCTGATTGCTTCCTTAGATGACTCAACACTAGCCCATGAAAATCATTTATTAGTAAAGAAATAGGTAGGGCTGTGGGAACAGGACAGGAATTAACATGCAGAAGGAAGAAAAATGAAGTATTTAAGTGGGTTAAGAATGCTTAAACATGCTGAGTTGCTAGCACTACTGACCAAAGTCCTTCATTTATCAACTAGATGGGTATAAAGGAAGCAAAGTGAGATCACCCAGCAATGGGTTTCAACTCTTCCTTGAAATTATTCCTGTAAAATGAAAGGTCTTGCTCTCCTTATCCTGCTTATCCTGTTCACCTTAGGCCCTCTGTGAAGCCTTTGTCATGTGTACAACTGTGATGTTATATCTTGGATGAGAATTAGGAATTAATTAGCAATTGGACTAAAGTCTACCAAAGTTTTCAGGGCCTGCATGTGTCCTTCAGACATTAACAGCTTTTTCCTAGAGCTAATTAGATTGGGCCAAGTTTTAAACAGTGTAGACAAATGTTGAAAGCAAATATGTTCCAGAACTAAAACACTGAATGGGTGGAGATGTGTTAAAGGAAAGCTTTTACAAACTCTTTATGCACCTGATTTTTCAGAAGTGCTTGGTTATTTGTGTCAATTACAGCTCTAACACTTCTGAAAGATTCTGTGTCTAGAACTTTGTTTCCTTCATGCCTACAGATGCCAGTGTATGCTTTTGGGTTTTCTGGGGGCCTGGTGTGGCTTTGGTTGTTTGGTTGGATTTTTTTCCCCAGTTGTACTGTTTCCATGGTGAGATCTGAGAAATTATACATTGTCAACAAACTGTCACTGGTTTCAGCTGAAGTGCTTAGCAGTCATACCTCTGGGCCAGCATTACTGGTTTTATTTCTGTTGTCTGTTGTAACAGTAGCTAAGCACATAATAGAAATACAAATAGACCATACAAATTTATGGCCAAATTGTTTGCTTTGTGGTGGGATAGGGATATTATTTTCCAGGCTTTGTTTCCAGGAAGCAAGTCAAATTGGCAGCATCTTGTCCCCCACCTTAGTTAGATGCTTTGCTTGTCTACATAACCTATTATTAAAAAGGTGTGTTCCCAGTAATTTTTAATATTTGTTCACAAACATACATCTAAATCTCAGGATGGAATTCATAGAAGTGAAGGCACAGGTGCACTATCCTGCAGAGGAAGATCAGATCTTTTCACCCTGTGTTTCCTCAGCATGCATGCAGTAATTTGGATTTCCAAATGCAGCCTTGAGTTACAGATACAGGAATGCAGCCATTCGCAGTCAAAGAGGGCACAGGGTTTTCTGTGTCAAGGGTCTTTTGTTAATATGTTGGTGTTGCAATACCTAGACCTGCCTTTTCATTCTTTCACTCCTGGATGCAGACTATAATTTGTTTGCAAAACAAACAGGACTAATAAATCACTGCTTTGCTCATAGTTTTGTCCACCGTAAGAATTGCCTCCTTCCTGGAGGCAAATACCTATTTGGCAAATACCAAGACCTTCCTAGAAGAGGTATGTGTGAGAAAAGGAGGGCTGAGTTGGGCTGTGGAAGTGGTCACTTCTCTTTCCCCTCTTTCTTAGCAGTATAAATTGGGAGCTTAACTGCACAGAGATGAGTGAAAGGAAGCGAAATCAATTGGGGAGAAGAATGAGACCTTAGTAGTGACATTTCTGCTGCAGCTGTTTTATTTCCACAGAAACAAATGATTGTTCCAACTGATGCAAGTCAGACTGAGTTAAATTACAAAATAAGCAATAACAATGACACTGCTATATGGAAATAAAGATGTTTAAATATCTCTGGTCCACGCCTTGAGGTTTTATCTAGCCAGTCTTATTTTTGGTGTTGTTTTACCAATCTGTTTCTGCTGCCATCTGCCACCTCCCCCTTTGAAGCTGAGACAAGTATTAACACTTGTAATTGTCATAGGTAGAGGGCTGCAGAGATGGTTCTCAGCAGAGCAGTTAGCACGTCTCTGCCCTTAACAGTTAGCATATACATATGCAAAATACAGACAATAATGCTATTTAAAATACAAAAGGAACACTTGCTCAAATGTCCCTGCAAGGTGAAGCAGGGCTATGGAAGGGCTAATCAGTACTGACTCAGCAGCATTCCCAGGAGAGGAGGGGAGATTAAATATCTTGAAAATCCCCCTAATCACCCCTTCTGATGGTCACAAAGGGTTCTTTTGATGGAGCTAATAACACGGGGACTTTCTATTTTGAATCGCCGATTTTTAGACTGCACGTTTCGATGTCCTGCCGTTGGCTCTTTTATTTCCCTTTTTAAATATGATGAAGTTTTCATGTAGCTGTTACTTAAGTTTAACCTTTTCTCCTTTTAAGAGGAAATCGACTCACTAGTGCAAACATTAATTTAGATTCAGAATTATTTTAGAGACTTGCTATTTCCTGGTAGCCTCCATTTTTTTTAACTGGGAAAAACTATATTTATGCTGGGGGCAAGGAAGGACAGTGTATCCTCACACAGTTATTTACTAAATTTTAAAGAATGGTATTTTTGCAGACTGTGGAATAGCAGCACCTGCTTTATGTTCTCAGTGAGAGCAAGGAACCTGTGTGTTTAGGGAATTTATTTCAGAGATGCCATCACAGCTTTTTGCTCTCTTGACAAAGCCTTCAGGGAGTTCTACAAATCTTATCTCAGACAGGAGCCAGGGAGGCTGCCTATGTCTGCCAAGATTGACCTATACCTGGACGAAATTGTGGTGTCTGTGTCAAAAATAGGTTAGAAACTGATGTAAAATAGTTGATAATTGTTAAGTATCTACTGTTAGTTGAATTATTATATGGTAAAAGGAGTTAAAAGGGTAGTTATAAGAAATACTCCTCAGCGTACCATATTACAGCTAAGTAAAGTGCACCACCCCCCCAAGCGAAAGGAGCCAGCCTGGACAGAACTGAGATGGGCCAATCAAGCGCCTTAAACCTTCATGCAAATGAAGGATCCAAACAGAAACCAATCCAAAGGGACAAAAAACAGGATAAAAAGGGGCATCTGATCCAGGGAAGCTGTGCCACACCACCTGGAACACCGGGCACATCGCTGCTGAAGGAGACCAGTGCCGGTGCTGCAGCATCCTCGACGGGAACGCCCCTGCAGCCCCCGTGCTTCAGGCCTTTAATTATAATAAATGCTGAAATCACTTTAGTACCGGGAGTGTGGTCCCGTTTTTAACATCTGTGCCCTAAAAGGATGTGTTCCTGTGCTGTAACATATCTGTATTTTTGCACCCTAGAACGAGTCACTAGATGTGATAAACACAACAGAAAACAAGCTAAAGATCAATTACTAGTTTGCAAGGAAATTAAGTGCCCCTGTTCACTCCTGTTGTGTGAAGAGTGAGGTTTGGGTAGGACGGACAGGCTGGAGGCTGTGCAGTGAGCACATGGCCCAGGCAGTGCCTGTGGTGCCATGCTCCTTTCCATTTGCAGCCTTCCTGAGGTTTGAGCACCTGCCAGGCAGTCACAGCACTTACTGCAGGCAGGTTTCACTTGGTTGCAGACTTACTATGCATACATATTCCTGCATGCATTGCTAACCCTTTCCCTCTCCTCCTCCAGTGAGTTTGCCCTAGCCTTCACCAGCAAACCGAAGATCCCTCGCACTCCTGATGGGCAGAGCACAAGCCCTAGAAAGGGAAAGGGCCCAGCCATTGCCCCCCAGTTCTCTCAGTCTGGACCCCAACAATCAAGCCATCCAAGCTCCTCAGGATCTACAAGGAGTAGACAGAGTAAGTGGAAAATGTCATCGTTCTGTTTGTCATTCCTTGGGTGGGAAAGGAGGGAGCATTGTAGAAACTCTTCAGGAATGAAGTGGTAAGCTACAAATGTGCCAGGAGTATATGACATTGTACTTGTCATCTGCAGGATGTACAACCATGTAATTATATCCTGCTGAACACTGCTCCTATTTCCAGGCTGTCATGTGAGCAGTTAAAAGACATGCTTTTTCCTGTCTCTGGGTGGAGAAAAGTGACCCAAATTCTCAGAAAGTTTTGGGGAAGCTTATGAGTCTTAGATTAGACCTTCTCTAGATGTCATCAGAGTTTTTCCTTTTCTTTAGACACTTGTTCATCCCACTGTGTAACTTGAGGTCGGATCCCTGGGTGTGTCTACACTGCAGCTGGATGTAGAGCAGATGTCAGGCAGCTCAGGAGATGGCTCAGGGCAGCTTGGTAAGCAGAGAGCCAAGCACAGTGTGCTGCTTATGGCAGTCTCCTTTCTGCTGGAGACTGGTACTCAAGAACCACATGGCCATGCTGTGGCCTGCAAAAGTTTATAAAAAGTACTTCATCTGTGGGGGGTTCAGAAGAGAGGGTGGCTTTGACTTGAGGATAGAGGAAGATGATGGACACTTGCTTTGAGCCGGGCAACACAAGCTCAATAGAGAGGAAAGATTGATCTTGGATGCTCACACATCAGTAAACATGTGTGGTGTGTCAGCTGTGGAATTTTTTGGGGTGGAGTGGGAAGAAAGGTGCATTCTTCAATAATGAACAAACATTTTCCCAGGCATGTGGATAGGAAAAGCTGGATTCAAATACAACTCTGTGTCCATCATCAGTGAAAATGGCAGGAGCATAGCATCATAACAAGTTTAGTGATGATTATTTGATCACAATGCAACATTAGCTCTATTCTTTAGCTGTAACTGTTACCTTGAAGCATTTGACAAAAACATAGTAAGTCAATAACTTCCCAAGAAACTCGAAATGTGTGTATATCATTAGCTACCTATTACAGATACAGGAAATGAAATGTAGAGAATTTAAATAACCCAGTAAACCAGAGCTGGAAAGAGCATTCTGAGCCTTCTGTGTTGCTCATTCATTGTTCCACACAGTTGCACATGCAGAGAAGTGGTGTGGTTTCGTTCAGGGAGTACAGGTGAGGCATTGGAAGGGAATGTTCTTGGTGGCGAAAGGAGGTTTTGACCTGGAGGCTCCTTGCTTCAACACTCCTGTGCTGAGGTAATGCAGCTCTTTCAGCTTTACCTTTGCTGCATGTGCCCTGAGTTTTACCTCTGACATCAGTGCTCTGTGTTTCCTGTGACAGCAGCACTGTTCTGCCCTGACTGGAATTGGTGTTAACACCCAAGAATCTGTCCCTGGTTCCTGTTTCTGTTCATTTCCAAAAGCATTGGTCCATTGAAAAGAAGCCCTAGTGAAGGAAGGAAAAGCTCAGAGTGTGTGTGTGTGTGTGTGTGTGTGTGTGTGTGCACAAAAGAATCTTCTGCATGTTCTAGTTTCTCCAGGGCAGCTTTACACTCCTGAGTAGAATATCCTAGGAAAGATGTGACATAACCAGTGTTGCTTTCAGGAGGCTCTGGAGCAAGATCCTTTTCCAGTGGCACAGTGTTAAATGTATTTTATTTTAAAATTGCTCTAAAGTAGATCACTTTGGGTTCTCTATGGATTCAGTATATGTGATCTGTTAGTCCAGATACTTGAGCTCTTCTAACTTTTATTGTTTTATTTGTTTTACACTATACCTCTTCTCTTTGCTGGGAATGTATGCTCAATGTATAACAAGCATCCCAACTTGCTATCTGTCCATCTACCATTTCTCCCAATTTTTCACTTGGGATTCATTATCCCAAGGTTATCATTTTCTATCTGTCCACATGTGCCACGAGACAGTGTCAGCAATTAAATGTTAAACTCTTCCTGCTAAAAATAGCAAATAAATTATTTTGCAAACAACTTACCTTCCATTCACTCTGTGTACATGTATCCAGCCTTGTCTGCTGTCACAGAGCACCAATTAGTTCTTGTCCATCCTGCAGGGACTTTCACACAGGTGTTTACAGGTGAGAAGAGTTACATGAAGGTTGTAAGGACCAGATTTTTAAAGGACTAAAAAGGATTTTAAGCACCTACGCTGAAACTTGAGGTTCTCAAAGGTAATTCTCAGCTGTTACTTAAAGATTAAGACTTAAGACCTCAGGGAAGGGGTCTGAAGCAAGTGAGCCCCTAATGTTTCCCTAGTAAAAGCTCTGTGCTTACTGCTCCTTTAATTTCCTAGCTGACTCATCTGTAGGTCAAAAATGGTATCAGATGCACAGATACCAGCAATCAGTAGATTCCAGCAGTTGCTGCCTCCCATTTGCCTGCTGCATAGGCATGTAGGATTTTACATATCAAGAGACTGTTCCAGTGGAAGACTAATTTGTGGATTTCTTAGTATTTCTGGAGAAATGCAAGTTTTTATAGCTGATGGACCTGTTTAGGTCCAAGTTTTTATAGCTGATGGACCTGTTTAGTTTTTATAGCTGATGGGAAAAAAGATGACTTTCTGATTTTACTTGCTGCATTCACTTATTTTAGAGGCACATTTTTAGCTTGGTTTTAGTATTTATTACAGGTGTATTTTCTGGAAACAAGTTGATTTTATGTAAACCTACCTGAACTAGCTGGACCGCTCCTCCAGGAGCATGGAGTGTGTGGAATGCCTGAGGAATGCAGAGGAAGGCCAGGTACTTAGTGCAGCTACAGGCCTGGGGCCAGAGTCCTGCCCGAGATGCAGCCCCTGCTGTTAGCTGAGCTCTACAGCAAAAGCAAGCTCCTCCAAATAAAATCAGCCATGCTGGGATCCTCTGTGATTTCTACTTCCAAGCTGGTACAGGGATGACACTGGCAGCATGGCTGGAAAATAGAGTTCCACAGGGAGCACAGGCACCTCCAAATTTAGACTTTTTCAACTGTGTTCCATGTGGGCATGGTTGTGTGGTTTAATCCACTCTGATCCTTAGTCTCTGTCTGTTCCAGGCAACTCTGCATGGCTGTGTTGAAGCTGTTTGAAGTGTAGCAGGTTCTGTCTAAGGCACATTGGAGCTAGGGCAGTACAAAAATCTCTACCAGAAGAATGGGGAATGTTTTTTGTCGGGAGTGCAACTGGGCCCTGGTGATGCCCTTTCAGTTCTTTCAATATCCCCTGAAAAGGGGTTGCCATAAATGCATTCTGCAGTTTTGAGTTGCAGCATCACGAGTTAAAGTGCCTTTCTGCATGTTTTTTGTGATGTTTGTGTCCCTGTACAAGTTGAACAAGCGTTGCCCTGAGGCTGCTTCTGTCTTGTAATAAATCCTGCTTTCAGCTGACAGACCCTTTCTCGATGTTTTTCTGCAGGCAGCCAGTCCTACAGGAAGTGAGAACAGTTCCTTTCCTCGAGAATCACCTGTCACGTTGTTGAAGGACAGAGCCAGCTTCCTGTAATGAGCTTTACTGGTGACCTACAGAGGAGAGTGAGGCTGTTGACACTGCAGGCCTTGCACAGGGATTGGGGATTATCTGATGGGATGTGTCTGTGGGCTCTAAAACTGGCTAAGACAAGGGCCTTGTTATTAGAACTCAGGGTCTCAGCAGCAGCACAGGACTGACATGGGAGATGGATATTTTCTGATTGTTTACTCTAAAGTGACATTGCCACCTTGAGAAGAAGTTCTTGCTCTCTGCCTTCTGTGCCATTGTAAATGCTGTTTGGAAACAGAATGTAGGCTCAGCCCAGGAACCTTACCAAGAAACTGTATTTTTTACTTATTCCTTGCTGAAGCAGCCTGCCAATTGCTTTTTAAAAAATTTTGCCTGTGTGACTGGGTTGGGAGGTATCTGTGTTCAAAGGATGTGTGTGAAGAGGGACAGTGTCTGCCACGTGTGCAGAGCCTTCCAGCCCGGAGCAGTCCTGTGTGGGGTGAGATCTGACCCTGAAGAGGAGATATTTTATCAACTTCTGGTTGACCTGTAGCAGATGAAAAACACTGTTACAGTGCCCAAAGCACCATCCATGCTCACCTCTGAGGTCTTTATCTGCAGCAATTACTCCTATTCCTTCTTTCTGCATTTTTTGTTAATTCTACTGCTTAACATCTGTGGAATGAAAAATCCTTTTTTTTTTTCCCCTGGAATGAAGAGCTTTGCTTCTTCATTCATAGAAGAAACCATGAGAATGTGAACATATCAGAAGCAACTTTCCCTTTACATGTAACTGTGCTCCATCTTCTTTGGTGTTTGTTGTTTTTTTTATGTTCTTCACATCAGAGCAATGACTGTTTATGTCTTTATGGAATTTGTCCTGGTCTTTGGTGCATGTGAAGTGCTGGCTAGGCAAGAGAGATTGGGAATCTTTCCACTAAATAAAAAGCAGCAGTTAGTTCTGCCAGTGAATTACAAAGCTAGTGCTGTTTGTTGTTCTTTCTCTCAACAGTAACAGTGACCAGGAAACACTGCAGTCTTCACTGGGGGTTGGCTTTTCAGTAACACCCCTTCATGTGACAGCTGCTAGGACACATAAATGCAGTTTACATTGGAACTTGGCTGCTGCTGAGGCAGAGATGTACAAAAAGCAGACAGTGTATTCGCCATAGTCAGACTTCAGAAACAAATGTTTGAATGAGTTTGAAAATAGGGAAGGTAAGGCTTTGGTTTTGGAGAGCAAACAAGTGGAACACAGCCTGAAAGGTAAAGCAACTGCTGTAGTGACAGTGCCTTCCCCTAAAGTAAAGAGTTGTAAAGCCATTTCTGTAGAGCCAGAAGAAAGCTTTGTGCTTCTGACAAGACATTGAATTGGGCCTCTTGCTCTGTGGTGGCAACTGAAGAGCCAAGGCCACTGATGTTGCTTCAGACCACTGAGATCAGTGATGCTGTGTCAAATGTTTGCAGAAAGGGCTCTGTTTCCCTTGTGTTTCCTGGACACAAGTTCAGGAAACCCCTTTGGATAGACTTTAAATTAGAGTGGGGGTGTTTTGTAGAAGACCTCCTGTAGCTTAAAATCCAATCAATTAATGTGGAAGTTACAATTTACTACTCAGTAACACCGACCTAACACCGAGCAGCCAGAGTATGGGTGTTGCTTTAACTCCCAAACTACACAGGACATGAAGTGAACTACAGACACTTGCCAGCGTCTGTCACACAGATGCCCATGCCAGACAAAGAAGTCACAGAAAATCTCTGACTTGTGCTTAGATTCATCTGCCTCCTCTCAGAGCTGATAAACACAACTAATGGGAAAATGTCCCCTGGTTCACAAAAAGGCAGTAATGGAAAACAGCCATAAAAGTTCACCTCGTGGCTTTCCAGGGTAGGCAGAATTTCCTCTGAAATTCTGGGGTTTTTTCCAGCACTGTAACATCAACAGCCAAGTTGTGAATGAAGTGCTAAGCAGTTCATTTGCATACGTGAATAGCACAGAATGCTCCAGTAGCTGAGTTTTATTTATCTTACAGCAGTGCTATGTTTCATGTTGGATCTATGCTATGTTCATGCTAGATCTGATTGTGTAAGGTAGAGAGCAGCTTTTGAAAAGTGTTTTTTTGAGGGGGGTGGGGAACAACAACACCAAAACCTCACTGATTCTATGAGTTGAGGTAAAACTTCACCACCCCTTGCCGACACCCCAGGGTGTTTGGTAGGTGTGGCAGCTGCTGCAGCAGATCAAGATTCATGAAAAGCAAAATGCATCTTGCTAAGTTGGACTGAAAAGAATTAACTGAAGTGTGTGTGGTTGTGTGTTTCTTGCTCAGGCCTGTTGCAATGCAAAAAAATATGTATTTTTCCCCATGTTCTCTTAGCTGTATGAGTATGGAGTTTGAAATCCAAGACTATTTTTATATTAATGCATGAGAATCTTAATTTTCCAAATACCTGAGAGAAACTATGGATGTGCTTAGAAATAAGTTATTAGCTGAATAGTAATTTGGGAGGAAGTAACATGTCCTCCTTTCCTCTGTCTTCACAAAAAAGCCCCTGTGATGGCAGTCAGAAGATTTGAAGCTAATGAAAAATGTCAATTCTGCCTTTGTTCATAGGACTCCACTCTTTGGGGTGGAAAGGTCCCTGAATGGAGGTCAGTAGCACACACATAGCAAATTCAGCACCTCACTCTGAAAAGATGTTTGGTGTCTTTTGCATATGCCACAAAGAGGTAGCTGCTAGATTCAACACCCTCCTGGAGAATTCCTAACAGGAGCAGTGGAAATTGCTGCCCCGGTGGGAGGGGTGTGATTGCACTTAGAGAGGCTGTAATTTCTTTCACAAAGAGCAAATAAAATTATTGCAAACGACACACGGATCTGCAAGGAAAGTTTTTCCGGGACCAAAGTCCTAAGTGGTGCTACCGTGTCTTTTGGATGTAACTGCTGTATATTCAGTGTCATTTTGTTTATGCAGAGTGTTATTTGAGTCTGTGTAAGCCTACTGAAGTTTGCATAGAGGGCTCATTCTGTACTTTAAAATTTTCTTTGCATGACTAGATTAAAATGCTCCTAAAGGTTTTTTTTTTTCTCTTCTTTCTCTTTTTGATATATTTGGTTTGGGGGTCATGCAACTTTTTTGTATGAATTTCTTTACATTTCACTCTGGTTTATTATTGACAAATTCTGTCCCCAGCAGTTTTTATCTCCATCTAAGAGGAAAACACAGCTCCCTTCAGTTCAGCCTGGCCTGCCTCTGCAGAGGTAATGTTGTTTACTCAGAAGTGTTGCAAAGCAGGCAGGAGCCACTCATTGTTTGTGGTCTCTCATGAGGAGAGCCCAAGCATGTGGGATGCCACCAGCAACACTGGGTTGGTGTCAGTTATTATTTGTTGTACAATTCAAGTGTGTAAAGGAAGACAAGCAAGGAAGTTCTCTGGAGGGAAAACATTGCTGTGATGGGGAGGGATAGTGGTTGCTTGGTTTGGCTTTGAGTTGTCCCTTTAAACAAAGTTTCACTAATCTTTATAAATCATGGTGGAGATGGCAGTGCAGAGATAAGGAGCCCTGCATGATGTTCATGCACATCTTGGTGGGGTGGTAGCTGAAAAGCAAACACACTGCCTTCCTTGCAGGTGTTTAAGTATGTCCAGACTTACTGTTTAGCCAGGGGCTTGAATTTATCTTTGAGACAGAACTTCCTGGCAGTTTGGACGATCCTCACACTTGCTTGCAGTCTGACTGAATATGGGAGCAAGCACTTTCCCAGGAGAGGAAATGTGGGAGAGTTGGGGGTGCTCCTTGCTTGAATCTAAGGAAGGAGTGTGTGAGCCTTGCCAGGCACCCCAGACACCCCCTGTGCTCTGTGGGCCCCTGAGCTCGAGGAGGTGTGTGGGCATGGCAAGCAGAGAGCACATATATAATTACAGCCTTGCAAACCTCCGTGGAACCCAGTGCCAAATTACCTCTGTGACTGAGCCACGTGGACTTCTCTGGGCTAGGCTGCACTTTCCCAACCTATTCATAGAAATAGGAGGGAAAAAAAGGAGGGAGACTCTTGAGAGTTTATTGACCGATGAGAAATAGTAAGATGTTTCAAGACAAACAAAACAGACTAAGACCAGACTGTTCTGGCCAAGCTATGGCAATCTGCTGCTAATGGATTTCAAAAAGAAACTGATTTCTGGGTGCAGAATGTAGAACATTGTCCTACTATATTATCAGACCAGTAATTCTGTAGCCTGACATCTTGTCAGGAGTTAGGATCTGATATTTCAAAGCAAATTTCCTCCCAACTCCAGGCTGCTTTCTGCCCTGCAGTGACATTGTATTCAGTAACAGCATCATGATCCAAATTTCCACTTTTTGAGGACCTGGTGCTCTCCTAACAACAGGCTCAGTGGCATACCCTAGGACATCTAATAACTTTCTGGAACATGTCCTCCTTTTAGTACAAGTTCTGTCAGCAGTCCTTGGCATATGGTCCAAGTTTCCAAGAAACTAGGGCAGTAAATGATGGCAGTGAAAGTGAGAATACTTCACATAAGCAGTAAGAAATCCAGGTGACAACTTTAATGTTTTGTTCTTATCTTCTTCAAGTATGGAAATGCTGTTCTGATATAATTTTAAGGCAACATATTTGGGAGTGACAGTTATTTTGTTCACTCTGCACGTGAGTGACCTAGGACTGCTTTTAATTTCAAAAATGGTTTTTAATATGCCTTGCTGGCTTTCATTTTAAAATACTTTTAAAGTGTTACTTCCTTTTATTTGTTTTTCTTTTAATAATGCTGAGAGCTTATTCTTCTGAGTAACCAAATAAACAGGACAAATAAAAAGTAGCAGATACCTGAAACAATAGGGTTTATTCTGTAGATGTTTAAGGTGCCTTTTATATTAGGCTGTAACTGACAGCTACAAATGCTGAGGCCATTTGACAATCAGACCACCTGCAGAGGGATTTTAGGAGTTCAAGGACACCTCCTTCCACTGATCTCAAGGAAAAATTCTGGCCTTTGTAGATCCAGATTTAGTTCTCCTCCTCTGAAGAGTAAAAAAATGAAGCTGGAGTGAGGATGGGATGAAAGTGCTGGAAATAGCAGCTGTGTGCCAAGTGATAGAGTTCCTCATTTGGGCTGCCGTGTGCCGGTCTGTGTCCGAGCCCTTGCCTGGATCCGGCTGACTGTTGGCAGAGGTTGAATCCTTCCTGAGAACAAATCACTTTATTGTTCCTGTCTGCTCATGCACTGCCTTTTGGGAGCGTGGTTCATGTTGTTGCAAGAAGCAGAACCATTAGCACCAAATGAATTCTTTGTCAAGCAGCACAGTCTCGCTGAAATTTTTACTCTTTTCTCCAGCAGCCTTCCCCCAGGATCAAATTTGCAGTATTGTAGGGGACTGGCTCCTGGGAAGCATATGACCTTTTTTTGTTAATTCTGCAGATCATGGCCTACCATGATTTTCCATGAAACTGGCTCCTTTCTATTTCTTGCTCATCCAAGTGAGCAGCTGGGCAATGAAATGTGGTAACTCTGGGACTTGAGGAAAACAGTTCTGTTTCGATTAAGCCCCTTCCACCCTCAAGGCCTGTGGAAACTGGGCTGTTTGAAACAGCCAGAATTTCCACCCTGACTAACTGTACCAAAAGCTCCATGCCAGCATTGCAGAAAGGTTGGTGTGAGCCACTGTGAACTTCTACAAATCTCAGACTGTGTTGGGGCTCCTAAGGTTCTCTGAAACCACATTTACAGCAACCAAAGCGGTGTCAGCAATTGTGTGACTGCTCAAGTCACCCAGCAATGGCAGCAGTGAGAACCAATTTCATCTTGAGTGATTTGGCTCCTGGGTCATGTCCATGAACAGGGCAGAGACCAAGACTTAACCAAAACCAATCCAGGTGATCTGACACCTTTCTGGTGA
The DNA here is from genome assembly GCA_013397555.1 of Urocynchramus pylzowi. Lineage (NCBI taxonomy): Eukaryota > Metazoa > Chordata > Aves > Passeriformes > Fringillidae > Urocynchramus > Urocynchramus pylzowi. The sequence goes on along the minus strand of VZRH01004238.1, from coordinate 400,692 downwards.
CAGTAACACATTTGTATCTGGAAAGCCCAATCTGAAAAAGATATTTCCTTGCTCTACATCTCATTGTTTCATTATTTGTTCCTAGTAAGATGGAAATATCTCCTGTGTTTCAACCCTGTCCAGCTTCCCCCAAGCAGCTCTGAGGAGGCAGCTGCTTTTCTACAAGCACTTGCTCCTTGCTGGCAGCAGGGTATTGTTTAAACTCTTGCACAAAGCTGGTAAGTTTTGTTCAGGTGCCTAAAATAAGTTTCAGAGGGAACCTCAGTACATTCATAAAAATCTGTCCCTTTATCCTGCAGCAGTGGCCTCTCTGAAAAGTGTCCTTGTACTTTCCTGTCTCTGTTTCCTTCCCTCTCTTTAACTTTTTGTTTTGTTTGGAGTGGGGGGGTTGCCTTATTTTTTCCTGCAATGGGAATTATTCCTTGGGGCTGGATCATGTTCATGCATTACAGAGGCAAAGGAGGCTTTGAAAGATGCTTGTCCCAAGCTGGAATTCTGTGAAAACTGGCTGGGTGTTTGGTGCTTGCTGGTTGTAGCCCCTTTCCTTTCACCTGTACCACAGCCTCTTCCTGCAAACAGAACTGATCCCAAAAAGATCCCAGATTAGGGGCTCTGGTATTAGCAGGAATTCCCTTCCTTTTGTCCCAGGGCTGATTGAAATCTCTCATTACCTTTACCTTCTAACGTCAGTACGTTATGCAAAGCCATTTCCTAGTAAGAAAAGTTCAGAGCAACTCAGCCCTGAAGTGTTACCTGTCCAGAGGTGAGACCTCTGCTCTTCCTTAGACACCCCTCAAACCATTTCTGGGCACTAGGAATGGGACAGTGTGATGACAGATGAGCTGGCATATTTTGCTTCTTTCTCCCAACACAGACAGTCCTGGGCAGAGAAGTAAACTCTAAAGCTGCCTTATCTTCTGCAGAGCTGACTGGTCCTGCAGCTTGGCACAGGTTCTGGTGTGACCCACGTGCTGCCTTGAATTAATTTTCTCAGGGCTATGAGTGTGGTTTGTACTGGGAATACCCTGTCCTTGCTAGAAAATCAGCTCCCGGGGAAATACGTTCTTGCTTAGGCATGTGGGAGATGATGGAGGGAGTGCTATCAGCACAACCTTTGGGGTGTGTGGTGAGTTAACCCTGGGGGCAGCTCAGCCCCACACAGCCCTCACCTGCTCCCCCCACCCCAGAGCAATGGGGGACAGAAGCAGAAGGGCAAGAGGAAGAAAATCTGTGGATTGAGATAAAAATAGTTCAATAGGTACAGCAAAAGCTGTGTGCACCAGCAAAGCAAAATAAGGAATTCATTCCTGCTTCCCACGGGCAGGCAGGTGTTCAGCCATTTCTGGGAAAGCCAGAACAGTTACTCCATCATGCATAACTCTTATTTGGGAAGACAGACGTTGTAACTCCTTCCTTCTCCCAGTTTTTATTGCTGAACACTTTGGCACACGGTCTGGGCTATCCCTTTGATCAGCTGGGGTCTGTGCCCTGTCCCCTCCCATTGCCTTGTGCACCCCCAGCCTGCTCACTGCTGGGGCAGTGTGGGAAACAGAGCTGGCCTTGTGCTGTGTAGGCAGCACCTAAAACACCCCTGCCTTATCAGCTCTGTTTTGCTCCCAGATCCAAAACACAGCACCACAGCAGCTACTAGGGAGAGTAGCTCTGTCCTGGCCCCAGCCAGGGCAGGTGGGTGTTCTTGTTGTGCTTTGCATGGGACTGGCCACAGCATGTGGGGAGTGGAAGCACAGTACAACTCAGGACAGGCAAAAGCTCCTCTGAGCCCAGCTGGGCACCAGAGGAACTGGGTGGGTGGCAGCAGGGGCTGGTGTGGGACTGGCACCCAGTCACTGGACACAGACCAGTTAGAGAGTAGAAACTGTGGGTTTTCCTGAACACTTTTGAGGAGATCTGAGACGATGTGGCATACAACCCTGAAAGGAGACTCTTGGTCATCTGCTCCATCTCCAGGGAGTTGCTGGCAGGGACCTTTAAACCCCCAACTGAGCAGAAGAAATCAATACTGCACTGGGAGCTGATGCTAGCTTTTCACCACTTCAGGAAAGGTTCATGCTACTGCAGCAGCTCCTCCAAGTCACTGCCTGATTGTGCCAGAGCTGTTGCAGGCTTCTTTTTAGCTCTATGGATCAGGATATCAGTTTTTTAATCACTAAGAGCTTTTCTTCTGTGTCTCATCACGAACTGATGCAATAGATCTGTAACTGCCCCAAAGGGCTGCTGCTGTGCCTGGCTTTCTGTGCAGACCTGGGCTCTGAAACCAAAGGACGGGGAAAGAAAAGAAACTAAAAACTCTGGTTTGTTAAAGTAGCACCAAATCAACAAGGCAGCTGCATTTCAGCCTGGATTATTATTTAGAGCCATTTGTATTCAGGATTCTCTTACAGCACCTCAAACCTGGAGTTTGACCTGCGTTCAGGTGTGTATATACCAATTAGTTTGTATTAGGCTTAACCATGGAGAAGGTCATACAATAGGCTTGGTGCAGGAAAGGCTGAATCAATATGAAATTGAGGTTGTGCCTGTAAAGATTCCGGAATGGAAACTTTACCACCATCACCACCACCACCACACCTACTTTCAGAACTTGCACATCACAAAGAAGTTGAGGAATACCTTTGTGGTGGGTGGTTGTCTCAAATGCAAATGTAATTGTTTAAAAGTGTCTCCTTATTTTAACCCCTTCAAGCACCTGCCTCAGGGCAGATGGGGAGATTGCAAGAGAAAAGCAGGGAGATATGGGGCTTCCCCCTGAGCCTCGATGGAGTGTGGGCAGCAGGGCTGGGATGAAAACCCCAAATTTTGGTGAAGCCACCAAAAATGCAGAGGGTGTTTAGGAGGGGTCCTATTTTAATCCTTATTGTTTACTCTGGGGGTCCCATTTCATGTTGGTGGGGGTGATTCTTATGGTCCCTTAGTGCTGTTGCCTGTGTTCTTACAAAAAGTGAAATGATTTGGGCAAGGTGAAGGTGCAAGAACTGCTCTGCACATAGGGAGGGTGCAGCTGGGGGAGCAGCAGCAGTGTTGTGCTGATGGGGGCTGCTGAGATGGTCTGGAGACTTAAAATATCAACATGATCAGTACTAGCTTATACTTATTTTCTTTTCCAGGCACAGTTTGAAGCTAACATGCATCACTGAGGGTGAGAAATAGATGGTGTTTGTCTGGACAACCACATGTCTCCTCCACTGGTATGGTTCAGGAGGGAAGCTCCTACATACTATTAACTTCACAGTGGAATTGAAACAGTTTTGATCCTGCTTCTAGGTAAACTTAGCCCATGCTCTGCCCACATCAGCTAAAAGCTGTTACTGGGATCTGACTTTTCCTCTACATTCACTGAATGTGCAACCCACACCAAGGCCAAAGATTGGGGCTGTGCACACCCAGCCCAGGTTTTCTTTTGCTCTGCCACCCCCAGTTAATGGGGTGCAAAGTACCAGTGCTACACATCTCCTCTGCACGGTTCCTTTTGCTCTAAGCCTGAACATTACTTTTTCCTGTTGCATTGTTTTGCGTAGGCAGCATCTGGTCAGGTTTCTGTTGCATCAGTGAGTTTGCTGGTATTGGGTTTTACTCAAACAATGTGTTCTGCCACAAAGGAGCAGGTTCGAGCAGGTTAGAGCTGTCCAGCCTGGCCATGCAGGAACCAGTGACGAATAAAGCTCCATAAATACGTTATTCTGCCTCTCCCCTTCCTCCACACATATATCAATTGCTTTTCCAGATTATTGAGAAAAGAATCTCTGTGTTTCCTGGGTGTGAAATGTGTTGGTTCTCCCTTTGCAAGCAGTGGAGATAATGTTGCTGGCAGAGCTATGGCTTGGCCCTCAGCTCTGTCGCTGGATGGGTGATCCCAAGGCCAGCAAAAGCAGTGGAGATATTTGTGCCAGCACTGTGAGCAGATTGCTCCACTGGGACCCATCTAGGATTCAGGACCAGCCCAAAACAGAGCTGCCTGCAGGGGCAGGGCTCCCCTCCTTCCCTGCTGACCCCAGCACACAGTGCCCTGCAGGGCTTGGGTGTGGGAAGTGCTCACTGGCCCTTCCTCCACTTCAGCAACACCGGGCCTGGGAAATGGGGTCCCTCTGGGCTCTAGGAATCTCAGGGCTCTGTATATATTTAAACCTCATCCATTTGAACCACATCCTGTGGCTGCCACCACCCTCCTTCAGCATCATAATGTCTAGCACAGCCACCATTGCCCTGAAAGCTGGGTCTTGTCCTCTCCACACACTCCTTGGGCTGTGCTAAGGGGTTCATAGGATCCATCCCCCTCCTCCTTAACAAAAGCAGGCAATGTTGGAAGGATAACTGAGGAGAGGAGTGGAGAGGGTTTCTGCAGCTTGATGCAGCAGCACTTGCTCTCTGTTCCAAGGCAGTTTGAGTCTGTGGGCTGTGCTCACCACAGCTTGGTGCAGCGTCTGGTGACAAGACACGTCCTTCCCCCGGGGCAGCTGCTGCTGGTGTCCACACACACAGCTTCACCCCACACAGCCAGGAGTGCAGTTTCCAGGTGACCTTTCACAGGTTAAGCACAGCTTGCAAAACCTCATGCCTCTTTCCAGGATTATAAAACTCACTCATTTATTGCGGTTGTTTCATTTGCAGTTTCATTTCAGGAGCTGAAGAGGGACTTCACTGCTACCGAAACCTGGCGAGTGTCCAGAGGGGAGGGTGGCTGTGATGCACATCTCAGCCCTTCAGCTACCACATTCCTCCCACCAAGATTTTGAGATTTCCCCTCTCTGGCCCTACTTGTGGAAGAGGACAAACAAACCCTTCAAGGAGAAATGCCTGGGCAAGAGCAGAGGTTTGTCAGGCAGTCAGTAGCAAACTCCTGGTGGAGATTCCCCTTGAGCCTGTTCAGCTGCCTCTTGCAGTGTAGCACAGTCAGGGTTGTAGGTTTTTCCCATTAACCCTGTTCCCAAGCCCAGAGCTGAGCTTGGTGTGGGTCTAAATGCTCTACAGGTGTAAATCAGCACAGCTGCAGCTTCACTGGTGACCCTGTCACGCTGCCCATGGAGTGAGGGTGAGTGAGACCCATTTGTCCCCTTTGTCTGGTCTGCGCTGAGAGCTGTGGTAATGGTGATCTCCCTGGACAGACAGAGGAATCTGTTTTGTCAGGCATTTTGGGCATTCTGGCAAACTGAGCAGAAAATGACAGGTGAAAAACACAGCAAGAGGCAGGAAGGAAAGAGGCAGAAGATACTCCTGCAGTCTCATGCCTGGAGGTTGCTGCTGTGTTCGTGCACATCCCCACTCTGTCACCCAGGGTCACAAGAGTTCACCTTGCTCTTCGAGTCCCCTGAGGCATGCATGCCTTGCTGGAGAGGCCGTGGCAGCTGAAAAGCCCTGGTGTTAGGCTGTGGCAGGTTGGTAAGGCTCCTTTTGGGGTACACCTGAGCACCATCCTCTCCTACAACTCCATGCATGGACTTTCCCAGGTTCCAGCACTTCACCCCTGGCCATTAGACACAAGACTCTGGGGATGGCCAGCACGTCCCCTTGCACAAGCAGGGCCCAGTGCAGTGCAGAGGTTGGTGCTGCCCTGCAGACAGTGTGGCTCCAGCCCACTCTCTGCACAGCCCCGGCCCTGAGGAAGTGCAAGTGGCTTTTCCAGCAGCTCCTCTGATGGAGGATTCTGCAGTTTTCAGGTGAGAGGGCGGTTTGCATGGTGGTGCCCACCCCCTGCTAATTTGGGAGCTGGGCAACAGAGAAGCCCCTTCTCCGGCCCCATCCCCACACAGACAGAGCCCCGCTGTTGGTCAGAGGAAGTTTGGTGAAGGCAGAAAGGAGGAAAAGATTCCTGACAGGTTTCATCTGCCCAAGCCAAGAATGGTCACATTAGAAGCTTGTAAACCTTTTTCTTCTCAAACACATCTATTTATTTTTTTAACTGCTGGCCGTTGCTCAAAGCGGCCCGGTCTGTCTGTGCATCCCCTCGGCCGAGCTCCTGCCTGTGCCTCACGCTGGCCCCGGTTACTCCGGGAAGCTCTTTGGCTCCCCGGCCGTGAAAGGCGCTCTCTCAGCGAGGGCGTGGATGTCTCCCCTTGGCCGGGAGCCTGTGCCGGCAGCGGGCGCTGGGGGGGCTCGGCCCGGCGGCGCTGGGAAGACTGGGACAGTGTTCGGGGCCCAGGGCCGCTGAAAGGGCTCAGTGTGTGCCGAGCGTGAGTCACCCGGGCCGGAGGGCAGCTGGGAGCCGGCGAGGAGAGCAGCGCAGGGCTGCGCAGGAGGGGCCGGCTGCCCGGGGAGAGGCGGCGAAATGGATCTCATTAGAAATGGATCTCATTAGCGTGGAGTGCAGGCAGAAGGGCCCGAGGAAGGAGGGAGGCTGAAGGAGATTTCCAGCGGTGGAGGGATTTGAGGGAGCCTCGCATCACACCCGGGTGTCTGCGAGGGGTCAGGGGAGGGGGGTATGTCTGCACCCGCCACTGGACTTTCATGTGACTTTGGGTGTCAAGCAAAGCCTGGGGAAGGGCTGGGAAAGCCCTGGAAAGATCCTTGGGGTCCTTGAGATAGGGAGCTGTCTTGTGTCACGTTTTGGTGCCCCGAGCACCGGCTTGCAGGGCTGGGCTCCATCCTGGCTGGTGTAAAACGTCCCTGGAGCTGCCGGTTTTCTTTGGCTCAGTTTGGCTGTGCACTTCCCGGTCTGCCTGACACACACCCAGGCGGCTGCCGGGCTGTGCCAGCACCTTACACATCCCCAGCATCAACTCCTGGGCCCCAGGGATGTCACCTGGCAGAGCCAGAAGGTGGCTTGTCACTTCCTGGAGCAGGCAACATTGCTCATAGCTCTGGGCAGTCCCAAAGGGAGAGTGGCTTCCTGGTGGTCCCTGTTAGGACCTCTGTGCCTGGGTGCATGTGAGATGAGAAGCAGGGAAGGATTTCTGGTTTAGATTAGATGCAAGCATGTATGGGAAGGTCTGGTTTTATCTCAAAAGCAAACAGCTCTGCACATGGTGGTGCTACCACTCAGAGAGGTCCCCCAACATGTATCTGAGGATTAGGCATGTCCTACTGTCTTCCAGAGGTATCATGTGCTCATGTAAGACACCAGCAAGACAAGAGTAGAGGCCACTTGGGGTTCAGCTTGCCCCTGTCCTGGAGCCCATATCTGCTGGGGAGAGCAGGATGGGGCCACTGGTGCAGAGAGTGTGCAGAAGACCTTTGCAGTGGTGGTTGAGCAGGAGATGTATCCTGAAGGGATATGCTTTTTAATGTGGATTCAGCTGACTGGACTGTGAGGGAGTTGAACTTTGATGAAAAGTCAGACTTAGATATTTCCCTTTAGCATAAATAGCCGTGGCCTAAAAGCAGAGTGAGCAAATGGCAGCTGATGGCTCTGGGCAGCCTGGCCACATCCCTGTGCCTCCAGACCTGCAGAAAACCACCCCAGAGACTGGGAATAATCCTATCAACTCTGTCAACTTGCTGGCTGACATTTCAGGGCCAGTTCACCCACCACACCTCTGGTTTGTTGATCTGTGGAGCCCCGTTGCTGAACTCTGCAGCCACATGCTCGGTGTTGGCACCTTGAGCTGCTTGTGCCAGGGAGTGTCCCTGCCACCTCACCCCAAGGACTGATGGGCTTTCCATCCTGCTTCCTGCATGATGCCCAGTTCTCAATCCTTCCCAACCTCTCTCTTGTGTTGGGCAGATCCTCAAAGCTTTGGCCCTGCAGGAATGACCTCTTAGGGTGGTGCATTTCTGTCCTCTTGTCACCAGTGACAGCAGGAAGATGAAGGGAAAGTAAACCACGATGGGGAGCACAGTGTGATGATACAAATGGGCTGGAAGGACCCAGGAGAGCCATCAGTTTGTCCTCCACCCTGTGCAGGAGCTGGTTTCCCATGGTGAGGCAGGGATCAACCCAGCAGCGGTGTCTGGAGCCTCCCTGCACCAAGACACTGGAAATGCCAGAGCCACGTGAGAGCCGTCAGCCCGAGGGATGGCACGGGGCTGTGGCTGCGCCTGCTGTGAATCAGGGCAGGAGCTGGATCCATGCATTAACTCACTGGCCATCTCACTCACAGCATGGAATGACTTCACCGTCGGGTGAACATCCCACCATGGAAACCAAACCTCAGGAATGCGTCTGGGTGTGCCGACTCTCTTCTCCTCTCCAGAGGGCTCTCTTATATCTCAGCTACTCCCAGGCTAGCAAATTGTTGTTGTCACCTCTCCCACCAGCTCCCCGAGCTGGGCTGGGGAGCAGTGCCCATGCAAGGGTCAATCCCTTATCCCCTGTGCCCGGGGGTGGCACCGCGGGTGCTGCCCTCCCTTCGTGCGCATGCAGGGAGCTTTGCCATGGCTTCAGTCCAGTAGCCCCAGCCAAAGAGGGGAAGTCTGCACTCCACATGCCCTCCTTCTCCCTCTCTCCGTCTCTTGCTGGAGACAGATCCACCAGTGGCTGTAGCAGAGCCCAGGTTTTGGCGCCGAGCAGCAGCAGAGCGATGATTAATGCTGAGCAGAGCCACAGAGCCAGGGATGTCTGAGTTGTCTCTGCCTCTCTCCTAAACCGATTTGGCCAAAAAAGGCTAATGTGAGCATTTCTGCATCTGCCAGCCTAGGAGGGGGCTCAGCCAGAGCTCAGGGTCTCAGCAGGCATGTATGGGGCTGTATGTTTTTCCACTTGGGCTGGAGAGGGGCCGTGGGCAGGCAGCCGCCGGGCTCAGGTGACTCCTGAGCCGTCCTTTCCATGTGACTCATGAGAGACGCCGCGATGCTCTCCTGCCCGACGGAAAACACGTCTCCTCGCAGCTCATGGCTTCTGGGCCCATGCCAGTCCCCAGGCAGCACAGCTTCCCAGGCCTGTGCTGGCACCTGGAGCCCAGCTCTTCCCAGGCTGGAGCTGGGAGAGCGGCTCCATGGGATGATGCCCAGCCAGGGCTTTACCTTCAGGCTGTGCCCATAGCCGGCGTGGCAGAACAGTCAGGGTGGCAGGGGCTGGGCAGGACAGGCCCATGGTCCCTGCGATGGGCAGGAGCATCTCTACAGGCAGGGCTCCTGATTTCACTGCTGGCACGACATTGCTTTCCTAACACTCCTGATTTCCTCTTCTCCATCTCTTTGGAGGGTCCAGGATAGAAGTGATCATCCTTCAGCACCAGGACAGGTCTTTCCCTTCCCAAGGCCAAGCACCCCATCCTCCTTCCTTTCTGGTTTTGGGCAGCATGAGAGTGTCTCCCACCTCAAACCCCACATTCACGTCCCCTAAGATTTCTCCATCTTATGTCCTCATGGGCTTGTTTTTTTCAGTGCCATCCTACCACAGGTTATCAGAAAAAACCCAGACCCAGGGGCTTTCTGCAGAAGGGAAACTGAGGCACGCTGGGGTCAGCACCTCTTGCTGGCGCACACTGAGCTGGGAGAGACAAGCCAGGGTCTGTGGCTCGCTGTGTCCAGCCTCAGGCTGTTTGCATCATGCCCCAGAGCCTGCCCACTCTGTGCCCGCTGCCCAAGCTGCAGCACTGGGCTCCCCCTGCTCCTCTGGAAGGGAAATGTTTTCCCTTTCCCCTCCCATTCTGCTCGCCAGCAGCCAGTGAGTCCGGTTTCCCCTGCGCGCTGCCGCCAAGCGCCTCTGGAACCACTGGAAAATGCATAAAAGGCCTGGGCAAGCCTGTGGTGAGGGTTACTCGCAGTCACAGCTGGATCCAGCTGCTGCTTTAAAGCAACAGCACAGCCACACAGGGCTCCCCAGGACACCCAGGTGTCCCAGGGGTTTGAATCCCATGGGAAGAGAAGGCAGCATCCTCACTGTGCAGCAGCCCTGAGGCTGGAGTGGGCTTTTCACTGGGGAAAATGAGGAATGGGAAGCCCAAGGACAGAAACCCTTGGGTGGGTCTGGACCTGGGATTTGCTCAGCCAGGTCTGCAGAGTGCTTCCCCCTGCCTGCTCCTGTGGCTCCTGGCACAGTGCCCAGGAGAGCACTTCCCTGCCAGCTGCAGCTGCATCCCACGGTTGGGTCTGCAAAGGGCAACAGCAGCTTGGGCACCCTGGAGCGATGAGGGCTGGCCCAGCCATCACCCTGCGAAGCAACTTACATGCTCCCCCCCTATTTTTGGAAGAAATAATGCAAATCCCAGAGTGTTTGATTCCAGACAGGACAGAGGGTGTGGCTTTCAGCTGTGGCTCAAGGTGTTTTGGCAGCCCCCAGTGTATCAGTGTGTGAGATGCTGAGGCCAGTGGAGTGGGATGGAGCAGCTGACTGTGGGAAGGCAGAAAACCTCCTCCTGCATGCTGGGTGCCAGCATGGTCCTGCTCTGGCAGAGGCGCTGGGATGGAAACAGCCACGGGGCACTGGGGTTAATGAGTAAAACAACTCCCCCCGCCCGGGGTCTGCTTTATGGCCCTGTCAGCCTGGGCAAGAGAGGGAGCTTTCTGAGGAGGTGGATGTCTTTCCTGGTGTCCCACGTCAGACTGGTCAGTCCATGACGTCTGCTCCACCTTCCAAGATGCAGCAATAAATCAGGTTAATAATTAATCCCAACTGCCTGGGGAGCCTTCCCTGGGACCAAGGCAGAGCCGGTCCTGCTCACAGCTCCCGGCATTCCACGTGAGAGCCGTGGTGATGGGCGAGTCTCACAGGGTTGCTCTTTACCACAGCATCATGAAAGGTGCTTAGAAAACAAACATGGAAGGAGAAAGGAACATTCCCTGTCCTATCGCATCCAGGATGTTTGCTCCTGAGTGTGTGCAAAGTCTTGATGTGGTGCGAGTCTGGCTCAGCCAAACAAATTGCAGCCTTGACCTCCCTCCCTGCTCCAGGGTACACCACAGGTGAGTGGTTTAACAAAGGAAAACCTAAAAGTGTGACCACCCTGTGCAGCTGGTCTCGGGTCAGGCTGAGCCCTTGGTCCTGCTCCAGGCACTCAGAGGTTTGGGGAGGAGAGGGCTGGTTTGTGTTTCTCCGCAGGGCAACGGGACCTTGGCTTGTGTGGGAAACCCAGCCCAGGGACCACAGTGTTGGCACAAGTGGTCAGGAGGTGTGAGAGTTCCTGGAAGAAGAAGTGAGAGTTTTTTCTGTGTACGTATAATTTGCTGGAATGAAAATAAATCAGAAAACAACACTCACACACACCAAAAAAAAAAAAAAAAAAGACCATATCAAAGAAACCAGTGCAGCTTTCCCCAGTGAAACAAATTCCAAACCATCAGTGGGAAAACACTGGCTAGGTCAATCTGCCACTAGCCAGTCTTCTGGGATTACATAAACTTCATAAAAAAAGCGCTCACTTATTTCTTTGTACTATTTTTTAAATAAAATATTTTAGTTCAGGTCCACTTTGAAATTAAAAGAGGATTCTTGAAACAAAAAAAGCATTGTGGTCAGCTTTGAGACCATGTGAATGAGCCACTTGGGCATCACCCCAGTCCTCATCCTTTCCCTTAACCCAGACAATGTCCTGGAGCCCTGTTTGATGCCAGCTCCAAAGCCTTGTTGTCCCCACAGTTGCCCCTCCCCATCTCCGGCAGTGCCACCAGCTGGGATAATGCTTGGGTGGGGGGTAGGTGTGTGGCCCTGGGACTGGCTCTATCCAAATGGGTCACAGGAGCCATCAGATGTGGAGATGGCTGCTGCCAGCAGGAGCTGGTGTCAGCCTGGCTGTCACTCAGGTGTCACACAGGAAGATCCGTGCATTGCCTTCCCCTATACAGTGTGTCCAAATGCTGTTCCTCACAGGTGCCCTGCCAGCTCTCCCAGGGCTGCAGTGGCCTGGCACACCTCAAATGTCCCTGGTGTTGTGCAAGGCGGAGGAACTTGGCTTTTGAACATGCTCAAACAGCACCTGCCACCCAAGAGCACTTATCCAGGAATCTGCAGCTCTGCCCACAGTGCCAAAAAGGTACCTGGTGCCTCCAAATTTCAGTCTAATGGCTCAGACCTAAGAAATACAGGTGATGGGTGCTGCAGAGAAGGAGGGGCAAGGCTACAGATTCAGCTGCTTTGCTGAAGGCAGGGCTAGGCAGGAATGGCAGGGATATGCTGCTGGCAGAGTCTGCTGGGGTGAATAAAAATATTCAGGTTTCTCTTTTTCATGTTTCATTCTCAGCAGAGTGGTTGTGGCTGCTCATGTGAAACCTGTTCTTGCTGGATGCTGGAAAGAGGCAAAGGGAATGTGTGTGAAGTAAGACTTTTTAAAAGAAATATGCTTTCAGTTGGATTTTGTTCTTCCTGCTGTTTTTCTGCTTTCCCAGGGTGAATCTGAAGAGCTGAAAACTTGGTTTTGTCCTAAACTTTTCTATGTAATGATGAAAAAAAATCATGAACAATTCTGCTTCATTTCCAGGTTCATCCTTGAAACAGGAGCTGGTGGTGCCAGGGATGCCCAGGACTGTGTTTATCCCAGACCTGACAGCATTTGAGCCTTTAATGGTTATCAGAGGTGAAGCTTTGTGCAGCCCTCACACCCCAGGCCTGCAGTGCTCTCATGCAGTGGGATGTGCATCTTTTTCCCACGCAGGGGGAGGTAGGGGGTTATTTGAGCCAAAACCCTGCACAGCAGCATGGAATCATTCAGGCAGTCCTATGCTCGCAGCCCTAGAGCTTTCCTGCAGGGAAGCAGCCATCGGAGAGGCGGGACACTGGGAGCAGGGCTGGCACAGCTCCCTGCCCCAGGCTGCCAGGAGCCCTCCTCACCCTGCAGCAGTGCCACCTCCTCCGTGGAGCAGCACAGCCCTCAGGCTGCACCACGGCCAGCCCTGGCCTGCTGGCTGGGTGTGCCGGTGCTGGGGCATCACAGAGCCCTGGGACAGGGACACTGCCACACACCCACAGCTGCTGGGTGCCCTGCAGTGGCAGCAGTCACTGCCACTCACCCCGGGGCTGTGGTTTGGGATTTACTGCAGCTCCCCACGAGTGGATGCTGCCATCCCTGTCCCCATCATGGTCCCAGGGCAAATTGCAGGGCTGAAATGGTTGTTGTGCTCTCAGGGCTTTCCTGTTCACTTCGTGCCTGTTTGTGCAAGGGCCATTCTCCAGTGGGGTTCTCCTCCACTGTGAGCCCCTCTTTGCAGAGTGGGGTGAAGTCCCAGCCATGGGCTGGCATGCACCTGCCATCCCTTGCGCTGCAGGGATGAGGTGGGTCCTTCTTACAGCCTGTTCTGGTCAAGCTGATGCTCAGTGAATCTCATGGCCATGATTTTCTTGGGGCCATGAATGCAGCAAATACAAACTTTCCTATAGGCACTGGGAAGAGACTAAAAAGGAATCAGGAAAGGTATGTATGGACTTTTGGTGATGATAAGGACATGGGATGCTGTAGAGCTGGTGCAGCCTGTTTGGGCAATGTTTCCTGGGGAGCTTTCACAGGCCCCAGGACACAGAGCTGCAGGGCACCTGGGAAAGCGATAAGCTGAGATAAGGAGACAGAAACAGATCTGGAGAAAGCAATGCAATCTTCCTCCCCAGACTGAGCTGGACGTGGAGTTTTCTTGGTGTTGTTTGAGTAGCAGAGGTTGTGTGGGTCCCTCTACATGTCCAGTCTTTGAAAGAAGAGCCTTTCCCATGAAAAGCTCAGTGTGTTCAGAAGGTTGTGAGAGCTGTAGGAGACCCTGACCCTCATCACTCATGAAAAATGCAGAGGAACTATTCAGAAAGGGACTGGGATATCTCTGCTGGACAGGAAAGGAAATATTGCAAATTTCCTGCAGGCTTCCCAGCCTGGCTTCATGGCAGACATGAGCAGCTGGTGGGATTGGGAGGGTGACAAAAAAGGGAGATATCAGAAATTACAAGGACTGATTTTTATGGCTGAAAAACACCTACAACTAAAATGTTACATTTCAAAGGAAAGGAAGGTCTTTAATCTGCTTCTTAATGGGCAATGGGATGTCCCATGCTGATATGGCTGGAGCAGGAATGCTGGTGAATCTGCATCTGAACAAGGGCTGAAGGAACACTTTGAAAGGACCCCTCACCTGGCTGTGATCTATTGGAAATGTGACCCCTGAGAGATCTCAGAATCCTGAGCAGGCACCTTCCTGCTGCAGCAACTCCCCCAGGTGTGCTGTGGGTCCCAGGAAATGTGTGAGTCCTGGGCAGGGCATGGATGCCTGGGTGAGACTGGAGTCCCGGGCAGAGTATTGGTCCTTGACAAGGTGTGGGCTCTGAGTGAGATGTGGGTCGTGGGGGAAGGGTGGGTTCCGGGAGAGGTGGGTATCCCAGGAGGCGCATTAAAGACTCTGGGGCAGAGCTAATGCACCCCAGAGAGGGCACAGTCCACGAAGAGCGGGATTAGGACGCCCCCGAGTTCCCAGATCCTGGTGAGTGTGCCATCAGCAGCGGGGAGGGTCCTCAGGGGGACGTGTGAGGTGTCACCCTTAAACTCCTTGCCCTGGGAGCACTGGGGAGGTGTCTG
>VZRH01004238.1:369598-386296 GCA_013397555.1 Urocynchramus pylzowi | reverse complement strand
AAAGAAAAAAAGAAGAGGAGGAGGAGGAGGAAGAGTGCAGAGAGAAGCGCCCGGACCGCGGGCAGCCCGGCCAGCAGCGGAGCGGCCGCCCCGTCCCACTCCCAGCATGTTCCAGTGGTGAGTGATCTCCGGGAAGCGCGGAGCCCGAGCCCCGCTCCTGCCCCGCTCCCGCACCGAATCCCGGTATCCCTGGCTCCGCCGTCCCGTGTCCTCCGCTCCCGCTGCCCGGCGCTGCGTCCTGCCCGGAGCCGGGGGACTGCGAGGACCCCTCCCCACCGGGTCCCTCTCGAGAGTCGCCCCGGGGGTGGCTGGCCGGGGAAGGGCAGCTCTGGTGGGGACGGGGGGCACGCGGAAGCGACTAAGGACGGAGTTTGTTATTTGTCCCCTGTCCGTCTGTCCCCATCCCAGGAGCGACCCTCCCGCCGCCGCGGCTCTGCGGGGCTCCCAGGCGGGCTCTCGCCGGCCGCGGTACCCCGGAGAAGGCTCTCTGGGGGTCCGCTCCCGACACAAATTTCTCTCCATCCCGGGCACCGGAGCTCCGTCCCGGCGGGAGGCAGGATGGGGCAACGGGCAGGGGCGGTCGGTTGGTGCCCCCCAATCCCTGGGGATGCCTTTTTCAGTTTTTCCCTGAAAATAGCAAGTTTGTGCGGAGGGGCCGGGGACAGCAGGGCCTCCAGCACTGCTCGGTGGGGTCCCGTCCCACGGCAGCGCCAGCCTGGGGGCAGATGCCCTCGCCGGGGGCAATACCCGGGGGTTCGGCTCATGCCCCTTCCCCAGAAGCATGTTTTTACGGCCTTTTATTTAAACCAGACGGCTTTTATGAAGAGGGAACGCGTCTCCGGGCACCTCCATGGCGAGCTGCGGCCCCACTTGGTGCTTGCATGCTGCTATTGCACAGGTTACTTCTGGGGACATTTGGGTTCTTTCTGCCCAGCATCTGCCCTTTTATAAAAAAGATCCCCTCTCCAAATCCGTGGCACTGCAAACAGACAGAACTCCATACTGGCGGTGCCTCCAGTGACTGGATCTAGTTGAGGGGTCAGCAAAAGCCCCTATCACATAAATAGATAGCACTGGTGGACCAAAGAGGTTTTCACGCAAATCCAAAGTGAATGGGATAGGGATAGAGAGCCCCTGTCTCCCGGGGCCTCATCTGCTCTCGAGCATCAACACCTGAAAGGGATACTGCCCACCTCTAATTTGGAGTTTATGTTTAACTGCCTGGTGGCGCAGCCGCCTCACAGGGAGGCTTTTGAAGTTTCCTTGGTGGATAAAAGGGAAGAGGAGGAGCATGTTAAGACCTTTTCAAAGCTCTCTTGATGCCACCAACACCAGCAGCTGGGGCAGACAGACCTGGCTGGCACCGATGGGAGCTCCCCCTGTGGCTGCCACCCTTGGACCCTGCAGTGCTGGGTGTCCCCAGCTCCTGGGGACAGTATGGGGACTGGTTTGGGGCTGTGCCCCAAAGAAGGGTCCTGGGGCTTGGCAGGGTGACTTCTCTGCAATGGCAACAAACCCAAAGCACGTCCCTTGCCAATGCATCCCCAGAAAGCAGGAGTTACTTTTTCACCCGTACCTAAAGTACTTCCCAGCTGAGGAGACCGCAGAGCAGAAAGACTCATGACTCACAAAGATGCACAAACAACTGTCGCTCTTTTGCCCCCCAGATCCTTGGTTTGAGATGGGAATTGCCTGCAGTTGTGACTCAGGGTCCCCCCAGGCCCCACCGCTTTCCTGGCAGTGCAGGGACAGGGTTTCTGCAGGGCAGAGGTGGCTGTGAGTCTCCTGGTTCCTGCTGGACCTGGTGGGACCCTGTGGTTTGCAGTCAGAGCAGTAGGAAAAATCCCAAATAGGTTCTTGTAACAAAGCAGGAATTGCACTGGTGAGAACTGGGAAACAGGGTCCACTGAAGGAAGGAGGAATAAGTTTCTATGCTGTTGTGCAACACTTCACAACATACCCAGGCCACTTGACGCTGCACCTCTTAATAAAAGCTGGAGTTGTCCTCTCAACCCTGGGTGAGAACCTGTCCCAAGGAGAGTAATGGGGGTCAGTGCACCCACACAGCTCCTCCCTGTTAGGCAGAGTCTGCCACGGCTGGGACCATCTGTGCCAGTTAGTGACAGCCCTACCTATGCAAATTGTTAAAATTTGTATCAGTGATTCCCTGCCCTTTGGCTTCTGGGGAACAATTGGCCATCCTTCAGGCTGAATATTTTTTCACTTGTCCTTGGGTGGTGGGAAGTGTAAGAATGTGGTGGGACAAGACAGGATGGGATGGGATTGATGCAAATGAAATTACTATACAGGGCTGACAGGGGTTATTTCTGCAGCAGTGCCGGGTATGGATGAGAGGTTTTTAACATTGCTTGGCTATGCTTGAAGTAAAGTTGTATTGGAACTGAAGGGTTTGTAAGAATAAGCTCAAAGCTGTGCAGGCAGGGCTGGAGAGGGTTAAGGGAATGGTGAGATCTAATCAGAACTGCTCCCTCATCAGTCTCAGATGAGTGGCCACATATAAAACCGGAGGAGGAATATCTCTCCATTTATCCTTAATTACTTATTTCCACGCTTGCTCCCACAGTCCACACTAGTGATCACAGTTTTCCCATGAGCTCAAAAGTTCTTTGTGCTTCAGGGCAAAGCCAGAGACAAGAGCTCCTGAAAGATCCTGGCTCCCATCTGGGATTGCTGCATTTCAGTGTGAGGGAAATCCCCTAGCACAGTGTTGTCTCCTGCCCTGAGGAGTCTGATGATCTGTGGGGTGTCCCACCAAGCAGGTGTTTTAGTGCAGCCCGAGGCCCAAAACTCCAGCAGCTTCACGGTGGTTCTGATCACAGTCCAGTCCCTGGGTCTAGGAGAGTTTCATGGCTTTTGGGGGCTTTTTGTCTATCTGGAAAACACTTGGGTTAAATGTTTCAGATTTCAGCCCCAAGCTCCTTTTCTGGACTGTCCTGAAGTGAAGGTGCCATCTGCCTACTTGAGATGATTCTGGATTTTCCTGGCTCTGACAGGAGCAGGATGCTGAGGGCTGTCCCAGTGGGTGTCACCCAGGCGGGGATGTGCTTCTGACATGAAGAGGACAGGCACAGGGGCATCCCAAGACCCATGCCACATCTGTCTCCATCAGCTCCACAACCCAGTGGCAGGAAAAAGGGGTCCAGGGACTGCCAAGCACCTTGTGTTGGAGCGGACAGAGATGGGGCTGCCCTTGGGAAGCTGTTTGGAGTGGAGACAAGGAGCTCAGCTGCCATCCTCCCATACCCACTGCTCATCTGCACAGGGAGATGGCCCAAGGTGGCTGGAACACGCAGGACTGAGGCAGGAGGAAGTTGGTGCAGATGTGCAAGCTGTGGAGGGAAGCTGAGTGCTCAGGGGCTACATTGTGCAGCTGGGCAGAGAGGGCAGCTCCCCTCCTGTGCGGCAGTGGGATGAGAAACCCACCTTCAGCTGAGTGGAAAAGCAGGCTGGGGAGGAAGTTGCATCAATAATCTCCAAGTGCAGCCTTCCTGCAGTCCCAAGGACCTCAGGAGGGTCCCCCTCAAGCTCCCCATGAACTCCATCCAGGGTCTGAACCATGAGCCAGCAGCTTCCAGGGCTATAGGTCTGCAGCAGAGGAGAGCAGCAGGATGGCCCCAGGAAGAATGGGTTTGATCTACTCATGCCCTGCACCCTCTGAACATGCAGACACCTGGTTTGTCACAGGCTGGGAAAATCTGCCCACTGGATCTGCCCTGCATCCACTGCTCCTTATCACCACAAAGGAAGCAATAGGACCCAAGAGCTGCCAAAACACCCAGGAGTGCCCCCAGAAATACTGGTTCCCAAGGTGGTTGTAGAGTTAGGGATGTCTTTTTCCCACTGAACCTTGAAATTTCACTCAAATGGCTTTCTTTTTTTGTCCTGATATGCCATTTTGAAATGAAACAGCAATGCTAGTTTCATGCTGACTCTTGTGGTCTTCCTAGCTCTGGCTTCTCAGTGCTGTGTAACCTGTGATGCCAGTCTAGGCCATGGACAGTATGTCTGTCTTGGAGCTAAGGCTTCTGTGGAAAAGATAATTCCCTCCTGCTCTCGTCCTAAACTACAATTTTCAGATGGCTGAAACAGCTGTTTCCCTTGACTTTCTTCTGAAACAGCTGCCTTGCTGAAACTCTCACCCTAACTTCTCTCTCTCCCAGCCCATTTTCATTTTTCCTGTGAACCCTTCCCTGATCTTAGCACTGGGGTTACCAGATGACACTGCAACCACCCCCACATACCTTGTGCCTGTCCCTACAGTTAAGTGTGGCCCCAGAGCCACCCCACAAGCAGGATGCAGCTGGGAAGAGGTGTCCTGCAACTCTTCCCACAAGGTTTTTCCTCATCAAAAGGTGATGGAACACAGATTATGAGCATCCCATGACTTCTCAAGGAAGTGCTTTTGCAGCAAGCCTCTTTAAGCCTGTGTATTCTTCTCCTTAACCCCTTGTCTTTTCTTCCCTTTAGGAAGAAGACCATCTACAAAACAGTTTGTCTCTCCTTCTTGCTGATCATTACAGTGACGGTGCTGCAGCGTGGAATGGCCCCAAACCAGTTCATGCAGGGCCAGCAGCAGAAAGAACTGCCCCCATCAGAGCCCTTGAAATCACAGAAGAGAGACAACGCCTTCTCCATCAGCAGCAGTTTCTGGAAGACCAAGAAGGAGAAAGCTCCTGTGAAGGAGGAGAGCGTGACAGCAAAGCAAACAAAAACCTGGGATGTCACCACTACCAACTGCTCGGCCAACCAGAACTTCAGCAAGGTGGATTGGTTCAAAGGGCTGGAGCCCAACTTCCAGCAGTTCCTGCTCTATCGGCACTGCCGCTACTTCCCCATGCTGATCAACCACCCAGAGAAGTGCAGCGGGGATCTCTACCTGCTCATTGTGGTCAAGTCCATCATCACTCAGCACGACCGCCGCGAGGCCATCCGGAGGACCTGGGGCCAGGAGAAGGAGGTGGAGGGCAAGAGGATCAGGACGCTGTTCTTGCTGGGCACCGCCTCCAAGGAGGAGGAGAGAGCCAACCACCAGAAACTGCTAGATTATGAGAACCACATCTATGGGGACATCTTGCAGTGGGATTTCCTGGACAGCTTCTTCAACCTCACCCTCAAAGAGGTCCATTTCCTGAAGTGGGTTGACATCTACTGTGACAACGTCCGCTTCATCTTCAAAGGCGACGATGATGTGTTTGTGAGTCCCAGCAACATCCTGGAGTTCCTGGAGGACAAGAAGGAGGGAGAGGACCTCTTTGTGGGGGATGTCCTCTACAGGGCCAGGCCAATCCGTAAGAAGGAGAACAAGTACTACATCCCCAGTGCCCTCTACAACAAAAACATCTACCCACCCTATGCAGGGGGTGGGGGCTTCATCATGGATGGAGCCCTGGCCAAGAGGCTGCATAAGGCCTCAGAGACACTGGAGCTGTACCCCATTGATGACGTCTTCCTAGGGATGTGCTTGGAGGTCCTTAAAGTGTCACCTGTTGGGCACGAGGGCTTCAAGACTTTTGGCATTGTGAAAAACAAGAACAGCAAGATGAACAAGGAGCCGTGTTTTTACCGGAGTATGTTGGTGGTTCATAAACTGCTGCCTCCAGAGTTGCTCCAAATGTGGGACTTGGTCCACAGTAACTTGACATGCTCAAGAAAACTCAATGTCCTTTAGCTCAGTCTCTCTGGAGAGCTGGGACTGCAGGAGCTGGGACAACTGATCCCTGCTCTGGGGTGGGGTGAGCCTCTGCTGGTGGCACACAAATCCTTCAGAGGCACTGCCCTCCGGGGTGAGGAGGGCAGAGACGCTGTGCTCGCGGGCAGGGTTTGTTCCTGTACTGTATTGTGGTTCACGTATCTCCAGCTGGGTTGGGGGTTGCTGAAAAAGAGAAAAAAAAAAACAAAACATGACAAGTCTAGCACAAAATGGAGAGAGGACAAAGAGGTTTGTGCTCTGCTTGTTTAACTCCTCCACAGCAGCATGATGAGTGGAGGAGTGGAGGGAGGCAGGGGGGGATGTGGCACTGGCATTTTTTGGAGATGTTCAGGGTCTGGCTATCCAGGGAAGCTGCTCCAAGGGAGTTCAGCCAATTACAAGTGCATCAGCCCCTCCTGACACAAAAATCATGGGATTTTATTTGTTATCTCAAATTTCTCCTCCATGCAAGGTTTTGGTAACGTTGATCTGTGTGCATTGGGTTCACCCCCACCAAAGTCCTCTGTGTCCCCATATGCAATTGGGGAAAGGGGCTTTTCTGAGGCTGGCCTCAACAGCCCTGAGTCCCCATTATGGTTTCAGCCTGGCAGTTGGGGGACTGGGGTCCTTGTCCCTGTCAGAGAGTCCCAGGCAATGGTGGCTTCCAGCACCAGCCTGGGCTGTGCCTGGCTCCCCAGCCCCTCTGCAGAATTACTGCATTTGTCCTCAGAGGAATGCACCCAGCAGAAATTCCTCAGGGATTTGTTCCTCCTGGCAGGAAAGAGACTAGGCCAGCTGCCCTTGCCTGTGGCCAAGGAAGAGGTGAAGAAAACCAGTGCCCCCCTTGGAGTGCCCCAGGGATTTGTCACTTCTGGGACCCTACTTCTTGGGCAGCCCAGGGCGTGCTGTGGGGAGACCCTCTCCATGCTGCACAACTGCCTTCATGGCTTTGCCTTGCAGGAGGACAACAGCCCCAAAGGCTCTGTGTGTGGCTGCTTCAGGTTCAGCACTGGTTTGTCAGTAGCTGTGATGCTCCAGGGTAGGTTGGAGACATTCTGCTTCTCTGGCATGAGAAGCAGGGTCCAAGGGGATAAAGTGAAGTTCACACGTCTGCTCCTCTCAGGGCTGTTGCAATGTTTATTCTACAGGCTGAGATGTAGGAGCATGACAGGGAATGGTGTCACAAGACATGGCCTTTTTTCTTTATGCTGCAAGGGCCACGAGCTCTTGAGGGGAGCCCTGGACTGGCTGCTTTGGTGGAAACCACCCAACGGATGCTCTCCAGCCACTGACTGCAGGCATGAGCAAAGGCCACAGGAATGTGCAAAGCCACACATGCTCACACACGTGCTGCCAGGCACAGGCTCTACATGCACAGATGTCCCTGCAGTGTGTAGGGCTGGCATGCCCAGATGTCCCTGCAGGGGGTGGACACACAGAGCCACATCCATGGCCCTGACCACACACAGCAAAACTTGGGCACAGATGCCCTTACTCCCTCTCCCTCTCTGGTGCCAGACATTGAAAGGAGAAAAATTTTACTACCTCAAAGGTCCCCCTGTGCAGTGCCTTTTTTTTTCCCCCTTTCTCTTATTTTCTTAACATGTTTTGGAAACAGGCCTGTTTCATTTACTCCAAGTACATTTCCCAGGTTAGAAAACAAACTACAAAAGAGCATAAACCAGTCAAAAAGGGCACCCACACGCCACGCCACAACACTCTTGAAATGGCCCTGCTCAGATGAGATGCAGATTTGAAGAGAAGGAAGAGAAAGAGCCAGTGCTGCCCAGGGCTCAGCAGGTGGTGATACTGTGAAATTGGATGTACAATGCACCGCTTCCCTGGAGCAGCAGGGCAGAGTCCTGAGGGCATTTTTGGTACCCACTGGGCTTAGGCAGCACACAACTCTTTTCTATTCCCCTGCCCTCCCTCCTTCCAACAGGAGTGAGTTCAGAAACACTTTCCAAATTGATACCTCCGTAATTTATGTCAGGTACAGTACTTTAGGCTGTACATTTATCCTGGATGCAGGGTCAGCTCTCGCTCTCTGTAGCAATGTGCATGGTGAGCCAGGGCTGTGTGCAGACATCTCTCAGTGTTGTTCTTCACCTGGTGGGACCTGTACAGAGAAACCTTGTAGAGTTTGGTGAATATTCTAGTTTCTAAATAAAGGTTAAAAGAATAAGAAAAAATCCTACAAGCCTTCACCTTGTGTCATTACCAGTGAGTTTCTGCTGGGAACAAAACCTGGCAATGTGCTACAGTGACAAAACTAACTCCTTGGAATGAGCATCTGGGGACTGTAGCTGCCCTGTTCCAGTTTGGCACAGCTTCCTTGTGGAGCCTGGCATGGTGGGTATTTTCTGGCTGGTGGGTATTTTCTCTCTTTCATGCAATCCTCCACCTTCATCTCAAACTAAACTTCAGGTCCTCCTGGTACCCTGCAGGGAGGAGCTTGTCATGTCAACCTGTGGCAAAAGCCACCTCAGCAGGGCTGGAAACTCACTGGTTCTGTAGAGCACTCTCTCCTTGTGCAGAAGGAGATGGGCACCTCCTGTCCCTGTTACCCTCCCCACAGCAGGACCTTGCTCACTTCCACAGCCAAAGCAGCACCATGGGGTAACCAGGTTGGAACCTGGCTGGGGTGAAGAGGAGGAAAGCCACAGGTGACCCCGTGGGTCTCACCTTGGCGTTTGGGCACCGAGGGGCTGTTTCCAGGGCTGGCACCCAGCTCGGACACTGCCGGTGCTGGGGAGCAGAGAGGTCAGCGGAGGGGACCAGGACAGACTGTATTTGGCAGGCTGGGCCGTCTGTCACTGGGGCTGGCTTCCCCAGGGCACCAAAAATTTCATATGCATGGACAAAACACAAGTGGCTCAATGGATGCACTCATGGATACTCCTGCCCATCTCCTCTCCAGTGTGACCCCACGCTGTCACATGCCGCGGTGTGCCACGTGTGCGGCAGCGGGAGCAGAGCCCGTGCCCGGTGTGGGAGCGGCTCCGGCCGAGCTCCCCGCCGTCCCCTCACGAGCAGCCCCTCACGCGGGCGGCTGCTGCCCCCTGGCGGCCGCGCGCGCCCCTCCAGCCATTTGCCGCCAGGCCGCGGCTCCAAAATGGCCGATGGCGAAGGGCGGGAGAGCCTGGGCCCGGCCGGGGGCGATGACACACGGCTCACAAACCCCACAGCGCCCCACCTGAAGCGACCCCAGACAACACTGGTTTAGTTTTGGCCACAGGGAATTGCCTTTGGCAAGGCTCGATGTTGGGAAGCCAGGGAGAAATGGCCATAGCAGCACGAGCGGCTGCGGAGGCTCGGCAGGGCAGGGAAGGGCCCAGCAGTGGCCGTGCGCCAGGAGGGTGGAACAGTCACTGGAGGCCACTGGCACGGGCCAAACGCCAGGGCACGATCCTTCAGCAGGGCACAGGTAGATGACACTAAAGGACCCTGTGCCCAGGAAGGCTCAGCTACATAGCCCTGCTTTTTGCACCTGTTTTCTGCACCCACCAGTCCAGGAAAACCATGTACTCCAACAGCTGCCACTGCAGGGCAGCACGCTGTGCCTGGCTACAAAAACAGGCCAGTGATCACTGCCACAGGACTGGCCAGGACTGAGGTCCTTCACCCCCAGGCTGGTGCCTGTGTGAGAAAGGACAGTAGGTTTGAGCTTGGTTACAAACAAGCAGCCACTTAGCCCAAACTCCCGCTTATGTATTTGCTTCACACTTAGGAGCAAGAGGAGACAATCTGGAATGAAGCAAAGGAGAAGATACCTGTAGGAGAGAGCAACTGAACTGCAGGGCCTTAGTACAAGATCTGATTTACTTTGTTTAAAAAGAAAGTAGAAAAGCAATTGGCTAGCAAGCACCATCACAGCATCTTCAGTTAAAAAAAAAAAAAAAAAAGGGTTGTGGTTACAGAGCTTACCTTGGCCATCATAATCCTTTCCCCTACTTCCTGCCAATACANGCAAGCCCCATCCCAGCAACTTCAGTTAAAAAAAAAAAAAAAAAAAAAAAAAGGGTTGTGGTTACAGAGCTTACCTTGGCCATCATAATCCTTTCCCCTACTTCCTGCCAATACAATACACATACACTGCTGGGAGCTGACAGGCTGGAGCAGAGCAGGACAGAAGGTGCTGCTGTGACACCAATGACCTTAACCCAAAGGAGGGAAGGCTACAGACAGCCTGTTTCTCACAGCCTGGCTTCATTTAGTGGCACAGAATTAACACGAACCAGTTTAGGTCCTTTAATCTGTCCAAGACAGGGTGCTAAAGCACAAATGATAAAACATTCTGCATTTTTACAGCAAAAATGCTACAGAAGTTTATAGGAAAAAAAAAAATTTTTGTACATGGGTAAAACATTATAAATTCAAGACAACTCACAGACAAGGGGTAAATTCCCACATCTATCACTCTTTGTTTTAAAAAGTTCATTTGAACAGGCAAGCAGTCAAAATGGCTTGCTCTCTCTTCCTTGAAATGAAAATTTTATCTTCCAAGTGGCTCACAGTACTGCTTCGCTTCTTGGAATGTCCTCCTAAGGCTCCGCCAAGATCAAAGGAGAATAAAAACCCCCGGAGTCCTTTCAGATAGTCTCGGAGAGCAGGAAAAGGGAAAGGAAAGGGGAAGTTTATTCAAACTTGATCTTCTTCCCTTGAGGCTTGTGATCTCCACCTCCTCCTCTGCCTCCTCGGAAGCCACCTCCTCCTCTACCTAGAAAGAGCATTATTGCAAAAAGCAGAGTTACCATTATAGTATTTATATTATATGCACACAAATATATTGCAGCGGCATATCTATACCACTGCCCTTCCAAACCCATCCTGGCACAGGACAGAAAATAAATCCACACCCAATGCTCTCTTGTAGCTCTACACCATAACCCCAAGAATGGCTTTGGGTTCACTTTGGAACACACCCCCTCCAAACAGCAGCATTTGCTTCCTCTTACCTCCAAATCCACCTCTACCACCACCTCTGCCACCAAATCCACCTCTTCCTCCTCGGCCACCTCCTCTGCCACCACGACCACCAAATCCACCGCCACGCTGAAAGTCACCCTTTGGCTTGGCAAAATCAAGGGTCACTTTGTTTCCATCTATCTCTCCATCTTCCATGGCTTCCTTAGCTGCTTTGGCATCTTCTGCAGAGCTGAAGTCCACAAACCCAAATCTAGGAAACAGGTTACAAGAGCAACAGTCAGTCACATTTCACAAGCTGCAGCACCATCTACAGGTTCCTGACAGGAATCCTTCTGGAATCAAACACCAGCACTTCTGCATCCCACAGGATGTGTCACTTGTAGGACAGCAGTGGCTAATCACAATCGATGGAGCCCACTGTGAGTTTGCCAGTACTGTACAGTTAATTTTCTTCTCGTGCGAATCCATCAGCTGCCACGGAGATGTGCTGGCAGGAAGGAGCTCATTGAGAAGAGGTGAGAAGCGAGCACGTGCTGCCCTCCACCAGTGGACCCAAAGCTGTGTGTTCTCTGCTCCCATCCCGTTTACCAGTTTCACAGAACCACCCACATGAGTGAGAGAAACACCCTGCATTGCAGAGATCAGCTAAAGTGAGGTGCTCTGCAGCACCTGAACCTAGCCCAGGTGATGTTTCACCCACCCTTTAGATGATCCAGTGTCTCTGTCTGTCACTATTCTTGCGCTTATTGAGCCTTCAAACGATTCTCGTAACGTCTCCTCTGTGGTGTCCTCAGAAAGGCCTCTGACAAACAATGTTTTGCTTTGCTCTGTGAAAAGGGAGCACATTCAGAAGTTATTCAGCCTGCACAAGGCAACTTTCAGCTTCATAACATCACATCCAGCTTGCATTACTGGTGCCCAGAACTGCTCTCAGGGATAGAGATTGTTTTCAAGGAACACCTCAAGCACCTGGAGTCCATGGAAAACCAGAGTTTTCAGGACTGCAGTTAGAACCTGACATCAAAGGATTTCCATCAGCCAACCTGATACTGCCAAATTAAGTTTGCCCCACTCCTTTTTTTTTAAATAGATGCTTGCACCTTATTAACAATGATAACTAACTGTACAGACACTGCTGGATCAGCACTTGACTATCTAGAGGAATTTGACAACAGTTTCATCAGCATTTCAGATAATCAGTCATCATATCCAGCACACTTGCTTACAATGTTTGGCATATTTTTGGTTTTTTTAAAAGCAGCCCCAGATTTGCCTGGATGGTGCTCTCCTGCCACAGCTGGAGATGGAACATGAAACACTTACGACCGAATCCTCCTCCTCCTCCTCGTGCGTTCCCTTTCTGCGAACTGAATTCCAGTCTGATTGTTCTGCCTTCAATCTCTGTGTTGTTAAAGGAATTCAATGCCTCTCTGGCATCCTCAGTTGTGGCAAAATCTACAAATGCATACCTGTGTGGAGAGGAAGATTCCAGTCAGCCTGGGAACAACAAGGGATACCTTGGAGCCAAGTCACTTGCAATGCCAGCCTAGGGGTCAAATGAAGGCCCAACCTACCCTTTAGGCCTGCCCTGGTTGTTCTGTGGCACCTTGATAGAAGAAGCTTTCTTAAACACTTCTTGGAGAGTCTCTTCTGTAGCAGCATATGAGAGGTTGTTGACAATGAGGGTCTTCGACTCGGCTATGGGGAAAAGTCAGTGCTGGTAAGTGCAGGTTTGGAGAAGGAGAGCTCTCGTTCTCCAGTTACCAGACTCTGCCAAGGGGTAAGAATACTTGTTGCCCTTTCCTCACCTCAAGGTGAGGCACAAAGCCAAATCCAACCCTGTTTTACTCCCCAAGACCAGTTGCCCCCCCTTGTCTGAAACATGCAGTAGAGACATAAAGTGCATAGGATGCAGAGGACAAGTCAGGCAAAAGGTCTGGTATCTTAATTTTCTTGCAGTATTTTAAGTTGGCATACCCCCAGGAACTTCTGAAACAAGTGGAAATGAATCCTGAATGTCATCTGTATGCATGTTATCAGTGTGGAAAGTACCTTTCTGATGTTCTTGCTGGCTCTTCTCGCCAGTGAAGTCAATGACCACGGCACGACCCTCAATTTCTGTGCCCTGCTTCTCCTCCAGAGCTTTGTTTGCCTCAGCTTCTGTTTTAAATTCAATGTAGGCCATTCTACAACACAGAAAAGAATGTAAGCAAATGCCTCCTTCCAGGAGCAACAAAGTTTGCAAATGAGGGGAGGAAAGATGCAAAAGAAAAATGCTGCAAAAAGCAGGACAACTAATGCAGCAGGTTCCTTAAGGCAGCCGAAGGACACGTAAGCTTATCAGAATATGCCAAGAGCTAAAGGAACAGCAAACACAGCACAGTCCTCTCAGCTACACACCCTCTGCTGCTCCCGTCCTTGTTCATCACTATCCGGATTTCCGAGGCATTTTTAAACACCTCCCTGATGTTCTCCTCGGTTATGCGGTAGGGCAGGTTCTTCAGAAACAGCGTCCTGGCATCTCTCTCTGCAAAGACAAGTTACTTTCAGGTTATCAGCTAAAAATCCCTCCTCGTCTACACTGCCAGTTCAGTGAGACTCAGCAAGTTATCCAGCAGAAATTAACAGCAAGCATTCACATTTTCAGAAGCTGCAAAAGCAACTGTAATGAAAGTTAATGAAACTACTGTACTTCTCTTAAGGGCATCAAGTTCAAAAAACAGGTCCTAAAGTTTCAGAAAGAAACACATTTCTTCCTCAGCTCTCCCAACATGCACTATCTCTTGGGATCACATTTGCAGATATTCCAGTCTGAACTTGTGTATCTGCATGTAATTATTTTAGAAACTCTTAAATGGGCCGTACCTTTCTTGCTTTCTTTCATAGTCTCCTTGCTCTTTGCTTTTTCCAGTTTGATTTCCAAACCCATTAACTTCTTTCCGTTCATTTGGAGAGCTTTATCCAGATCCTCAGCAGATGGGAAGTCCACATAGCCGAACTTCCTGAAAGAACAGCATCCTTGAGGTCTCTGATCCATCTCTGGCAGCAGAGACCACAAACAGAAACCTAACATCAGAGAGGTCCTGGCTGGTCAGATTCCAGGCAAAGTTAAACCCTCATCTCTACCACTGGACCACCCCAGCATCTTGAGTGGAACCAGCACCAGCACACTTGGACCCCTTTGAACAACTTAGTGCCAAATATAAGAAATAAGCACCAAAATTCTACTGATGAACTCACTTGGAAGCACCGATTCTGACATCTGAAACTTCAATATTCTTCTTCCCAAAGAATTCTCTGAGGCCACTCTTTAGCTCCTCAAACTCCTTGGTGCAGACTAAATTTCCAACATATACAGAGAAAGCTGATGTGGGCCCTTTAAATGAAAAAATTATAAAGTGGGTTTTTTAAAGGCAGCTTTTAAAACTGGGAGCCACGGTCCAGACAGCTTTAGCACATCAGTTTTTGCTCAAAAGTGACATCATATTTCAGTATTAAGTCCCTTATCATCATCATTTGTGCTGGGAAACCCCACCCTTGACATCCTGGACCTTCACAGTTACATTTCTCATCCAACAGAGTCCAATCAGTCCATTAAACAAGCATCATTTGATGATCTCACACCACTCACCATCTATTTTCTTCTTCTTGGGCTCTGGTGCACTTTTATTGGCCATTTCTTTCTTCCTCTTTCCAGGTGCTTCCTTGACAGGTTCTGTGAAAGAAAACAAAACACTGAAAAATACAGAACTTTTTCTAAATTGAATCAACACAGGAGCATTAATCTTTACACCAGTCATACACAAGACCTTCTCCTGTTACTCAGCAGCTGCTCCTCAGCACAAAAGGCCATTGTAGCACAACATTTTTGCTCAGGCACCATACCTGTTATTAAAGAGTCTCAAAAATACTTAAACTCACTTTCATCTTCACTTTCCTCCTCGGCATCCTCTTCATCTTCCTCCTCCTCATCATCATCCTCATCGTCATCCTCCTCCTCATCTTCCTCATCTTCAGATTCTGCTGCCTTGGCTTTCACTGGTGCAGCCTTGGCTGGAGTGGTTTTCTTCACTGGAACAGGGGCTGTGTCCATGGCTTCATCTTCAGACTCTGAAACAAGATGAGCACAGTATTCAGACAGTTCCACATTAAGTGCCTTTTGAAACTGAGAAAACAAAATGCTGTCAAGCAAAATGTTTCTCATGGCTCCTGAAATTTGTATGTTCTCAGGAAAACAGTTTAATACATTAAATTTTTACAAAAGTCGTCCTTTTCCCTTGAGGTTTACTGCATTAAAAAACCCAAAACTTGTTCGCCAACAGTAAAAAGTTTTACTGACAATAGAGAAATTAACACCCATTCATCAACATGGACAACAGCAACCAGCTAAAACCAGCTGAACACACACTGCATCACTCCCATTATCTTCAGAGTTTCCTCCTTCCCCCAGGTCCCTTTTAAGTGTTTAATAATAAACATCTTATACCATCCTCCTCTTCGTCGTCCTCATCATCCTCTTCATCCTCATCCTCCTCCTCAGATTCCTGCTTTGCTGGCACAACTGCAGGCTTTTTGGCTGGTACTGCTGCAGGTTTTTTGGCTGCAGGCTTCACAGGCATTGGTGGTTCCTCTTCCTCATCTGCACCAACAGTACAACAAATCTTTACTACTAAGTTCAATGGATGAGTGGTAGAGGTAAAAAGTACTTAGAGCTTCCAAAAATTTTGTCCAGAAGTTCAGAAAAGAGCAATCAAGAAACTAGGAGATGTTTTACAGCCTGTGAGTAAGGCAGCTGCAGCCCAAGCTCTCCTCCAAACTTCACCCAGTGCCCACCTCTCCTTCATAACCCCTCTTTAACCAATGAGCCTCCATCCCAAATATTAAACCATACAAATCTTTCAATTCCAAAGGTACCCATATTTAATGACTTGATTGAAACAGCTTTAGACAACGCACATGGCAAAAGTAACTTACCAGAATCTTCTTCATCATCCTCCTCCTCCTCCTCATCTTCGTCATCATCTTCATCATCTTCACTCTCCTCCTTCTTGGCATTCTTTCCATTTTTTGCTCCTTTGGTTAGGACAGCAGCCTTTTTAGGAGTTGGAGTAACAGCCTTTTTGGGCTGTGGAGTAGCCACAACCTTCTTTGCAGGTGTAACTGCCTTTTTCGCAGGAGTAGCAACTTTTTTTGCAGGAGTTGCAGCCTTCTTGGCTGGGGTAACAGCAACTTTTTGTGGTTTCTTCTGAGGGATCATCTGAAAGACACATTAGTGTAAGACTCATGCTGGCCTGTTTAACCTACCATTACTTCAGTATCAGACAAACATAGAGCAACCTAAATTTAAATAATATCCCTCTGACACTTTCTATTAAGCTACCTCAAATGCTCACCCTGATGAATCAATAAAGCTCAAACTCACCTTTTCATGCTTTCAGAAACCTACTTATAGAACAACAAAGCACCTCTAAATTCCCTGGTCCTGAACCAAGACCAGTGGTGCCCATTAGCATTCAGCACCTTGAAATTTTTACTTGCACACTAACCACATGTGACAAATGCCATACTGCTCACTACTAGGATAGTTAGGTACCCAAATGCTTATCAGCTTTAGGACAGCTTTAAGACCCCAGCAGTACTTGCAAAAGCCTGGAAGGACACACTTAGCAGCTGAGCTATTTTTCCCCACGCTGCTTTAGCCTTATAAAATCCAGTTTATTTTTTAGCCACAGTTTAGTGAGGAACACCGACTGTTGATTAAACCCCTGTTACAGTGTAACCCACAACCCTCAGGACACGTCAGTAACACGTGCATCATTTGACTCCATCTCTAGATCAATCACCTCTTCTCCGCTGCTTTCCTCCAGGTCAGAGGACTCCTCTTCCTCACTTTCCTCGAACTTTTTCGGAGGAGGAGCCATTTTTTTCTGTTTGATCTGATTCTTCGGGGTCTGAAAGAGAGCGGGAGCAGCCCGTTTAGCTCCCGTGCTCACCGGGGTTGCCTGCGAGCGCTCGCTCCGGCGGGCAATTGTCCCCACCACGTGGCCGCCCTCCGGCCC
>VZRH01004238.1:335542-368637 GCA_013397555.1 Urocynchramus pylzowi | reverse complement strand
CGGGGGTCGGGCAGGTCCGGGGTGTCCCGGGGGACCGGGCAGGTCCGGGGGGTCGGGCCGGTCCCGGGCGTCGGGCAGGTCCCGGGGTGGTCCGGGGGTCGGGCCGGTCCCGGGACCGGGAGATGACTCTGCCGTTCCCCGGCCGCCCCGGCCCTGCGGCAGCTCGGCGCGGAGTTCTGCCCGAACACGCTCCTGCCTTCCGCTCTGCGCTGGGTTCGCCCCAGCGCTGTCTGTGCCTCAGTGCTGTCCCTGCCACCCACTGCCGCCTCGCCCCCGAGCCTCGGGGGGCACTAAGCACCCGTGGGCAGCTTGAAGAAGCGCCCGTAGGAGCCGGTCAGCCGCTGCCTGCTGCTGCTGCTGCTGCTGCTGCTGAGGTTGCAGCTGGCACAGGAGCACTCTGCAGTTGCCAGCCTCCACTGCTTCAGGCTGGGAGAAAAGGCCCGAAGTGGAAGAAAAAAATAAGCCTGTGCTTGCCTGATGGATGCTTTTGAATTCAGTCACTGCAAGAAGACACCCCCTTTCTCCCTGTGGAATTTTCCCCCGTGGCTATAAAGCCGCGGTAGAAATGACCCCAGGGCAGAATCGGTAGCCCTGTTTCACTTGTCACTCTGCAGGCAGGGCTGGCTGCTGCCTTGCCCCACCTGGCACAGAGCAGCCTCCATTGCTGGGGTTTCCCCACTGCCTTACCTCCCTCCTCCCTTCAAACTGGGCATCCAGCCAGCTCCTGGGGGCTCCTGACTCAGGCATGGGTGACTCCAGCAGTTTGCTCATCCATGGCCTACTTGAGATAAGAACCTGACTTGGGGAACGTGGGATTCTAGTGAGCCCTAGAATAAAAATGCAGACTCTCGATGAATGCTGTCCTGCACGGCCCTGATGCCCTTGAGGGGGCACCCCAGGATTGTTCAGTGCCACCTGAAGCAGGGGACACTCTGTGGGTGAGGCAATATACCTGGCTAGCAGGCTGTCCTAGTGCCTCTTTCTCTTCTGCTGGGTAAGAAGAGACAGTTTCCAGGCAAGCTGAGCTAAGGGCACCTGCTCACTGAGAGGGGATGGGATCAATCAGCCTCTCCAGGAGTAAGCCAAGCCTGTGGAGAGCCTGCCACCATCAGCCAGTATGGGGAGAGCAGGAGCTGGAATGGAGTGGGATACTGCCCCTGTTCCAGCCCTGGTCACAAACATGCAGGCAGAGGGGGATCCCACCTGGGAAAAGCCCTTGGGTAGGGCAGCTGGACCCAGTTGCCAGTGAAATAGCAAAGTGTGGCTCATGTCCCACTGTGTGCTGCAGGAGCTGTCCCCAAGTGGGAGCACTGCATGGGGGAAGCAGTGACACAGACCAAGCGTGGCCCAAGGGGATGCAAAGTGATGGGACAGAAGGCAGAGAGACCTGAAAGTGATTTTTAACTGTCTGAAGCAAGAGCTGATTGCACTCTCCTCACCATGCATGTGGTGCAACAAAACCATGTACCATGATTGCCTGAGCAGCCCTGCTGCCTGTGCTGGGGCTGGCCTTGGTTCCTCCCTGTGCTGGGGCAGGCTGGTTTGTCATGAGAAAGGTACAACTGTTGCTTTACCCAGGGGCAGTTTTGGCAGCTGGGACACTGCTTGTGTCCAATAACAGTGCCAGCAGTGGGACCTGCAAAGGGCTGGGCTGGCAGCTGCCAGTCTTGGTTCCCAACCCTGGCAGGGGACTTCTCAGTATGGCCTGTGTTCCGTCCCTTCCCCCAGCAGTGTGTTGGAAGGTTGTCCTTGCCTCTGGCATCTCTGAGGCTGCAGCAGAACCCAGCATTTGGGGGAAGGAGCACAGCACCCTGTGCAGAGGAGTGAGAACCAGTGCTGCCCATGGGGCTGTGCTAATCCATGATCTGTATCAATCCATGCTCCATATCAATCCAGTTTCTGTGTCAATCCATGCTCTTTATCAATCCAGTTTCTGTGTCTATCCATGCTCTGTATCAGTCCATGCACTGTGTTAATCCATGCTCCAAATCAATCCATGCTCCATGTCAGTCCATGTTCTGTATCAATCCATTCTCTGTGTCTATCCATGCTCTATCAGTCCATGCACTGTGTTAATCCATGCTCTAAATCAATCCATGCTCCATATCAATCCATGTTCTGTATCAACCCATGCTCCAAATCAATCCATGCTCCAAATCAATCCATGCTCCATGTCAGTCCATGCTCCATGTCAGCCCATGTTCTGTATCAGTCCATGCTCCATGTCAGTCCATGCTCCATATCAATCCATGTTCTGTATCAATCCATGCTCCATGTCAATCCATGCACTGTTATCCACACACCATTGAGCAGGTCTGGACATGGCCCAACCCTGCCAGCTGCTGTTATGGCCAAAAAGGGCCCAGGATACTGCAGGGAGGAAAGTAGCCAGGACATTGCAGATGCCAGGCTGGGCTGTTCCCTGTATCCCATGTGTGGCCAGGATTTTTCAGCCCTAGCACTGGGCAGGATGATGCCAGAGTGCAGCAAGGCCAGCCTTTTTCTGGGACACAGCACATTGCAGGGCTGTCCCTGCTGTGGCTCAGCACAGCCCAGCTCCTCTGCAGGCAGCTCCAGGAATTTCAAAGCCGAGGGAAGTCTCACAGAGAAGCATCAGTGAGAAGGGCAATTTGGCCAAAAGAGCAGGTTTGACAGCTCTATTTATGCAGTAAATATACTTTAGGTCCTTTTATGACTGTCTCTTGTCGTAGCACGTCTGTGGCTTGGGAGTGTTGATACACTTCCACAGTTAAAGAGAATTTAGCTGGTTCAGTGGAGACCCCAGGAGGGATTTGCCATGGATTCTCAGTTTCTGGCCGAGCAGACGCTCACCCTGTGCTTTTCCCGAGCCTTGCAGCGCTGGGAGCGCTTTACCCGGTGTGGCTGCCCGGGGCCGGGGGAACCGGGCTGCGGCCGCCCGAAAGGCAGGGAAATGGGGTGGCCAGCCGAGGGGGAGCCCCGCAGGAATCACGGGTGAGGGGGGCGAGTTCCCAGCGCCCTGCTCAGCCCGCGGCCGGTCGCGGCTGTGTGTTTCCACTAGATGGTGACAAAAGGCTGCCTGTCCCGGGTGACACACCCGGAGCGGGCACACCCGGCTCCCCCGAACGCCTGCCCTGCCTCCTGCCCCTCCCAGGGGCGCATCCTGCGTTTGATATTCGCAGGATTTGAGCAGAAGCCGAGTGCATTCGGGAGAGGAAAAGTTTTACCTGTGGCTGGTGCAGGCGTCTGCTGCCAAAAAATGGTCAGGGATCTCCAGCAAGCAGCCAGTGGGTGCTCAGAGAAGGGGAAACGAGCTAGAAAAGCAATGGAACGTGTCCCCGAGCACCCCAACCTGACATCACCTGCTGTGTGGTCTGAGCAGTGCCCTGATGTGTATGGCATGGCAAAGGTGACAGAAAAGAAAAAAAGAAAAAAAAAAAGAAAAAAAAAAAAAAAAAAAACCAAAAAAAAACCCAAAAACCACCAACCCTCCCCCCCTCTAAAAACAAAACAAAACAAAACAACAACGACAACAACAACAACAAAAACTATTACAAACTACTGCAAATTTACCAATCCCAGGTCTAGGTGCTGCTCAAAACCTCTTGAACAACTCCATGTTCCACTGGCAAATCCTTTTCTCCTCTTGGTGCCCACCTCACCCTGTCATGGTGCTCCTATGCCAGCAGGTGCCACAGCTGATGGATGGTGACCCACCAGCACCAGGGCTTGTCCTCTCTCTTCCCAACTGCACAGTTCCCCAGGCCCTGATTAATGCAGGACAGAAAATGAGATGGGGTTGTGTAGTAGTCTAATTAAGTCTTTTCTTCATTATCCCCCTGTCTGTGCCAAGAGGAGAGTCCTCAAGGATGATGAGCATGAAGTGGGTGCAGGGCTTGCTGTGACAAATGGCACTTAATTCAAGTAGTCACAGACAAGTGCACATCCTCTGCCTTGAAATGGGCAGCTTGGGACATGCTGGCCTGCAGAGATGAAAGTCAACAGTGTCTGACAGATTATGGGATTTCTTCTCTGGGAAGTATCCTTTCTTGAGGTGGGATGCTGCAGGAATTGGCATGGGCCCCTGGAGCAAGGCATACCCACTGTCACTCTGGCAGATGCTGGGTGACAGCCCAGCACATCCCTGTGCCATTTCCTGGGGTTCATGGACAAGGAAACCTACAGGTGACTCCCACAGGGAGTTTTGTACATGCAGATTTAGTCTCCACATGACCTCCAAGTATTCCTTGTAGTGATGATTTCTGGTACACTGCAGAAAAAAAGGGGATTTTTATTTCCAGAAGGAGCCAATTCCCCTAAGATGTCCCTTCTGGCAGGCCAATTCCTCTCCCCAACATCCCTTGCCTGGAGCTGGCAGCAGGATCTTGTGGTCTGCCTGTGAGCCCCCAGCAAGCCCACACAGCCACCCAGAGCCTCCCAGCCAGCTGGACTCCCTCTGGATCTGCTCAGCAGGAGAACAAGTACAGCCCTGGAAAAAAGGATATGTGAGGGGAAAGTGGGACTGGAAGAGGACTTGCAGTAGGTGTGAGATAAAGAAGACAAACCAGGATTGGGAGATGTGGAGCAATTTGGGTGGTGAGAGGAGACCTTGGGAGCACCCTTCTCTCTCCATTGGAATGGAGAAACTCCAAGTGGAGAAAGTCAGTGAGATGGGAGTAGGCAGGCATGTTGAAACAATGCATGTAAATCCTTTATAACCCAGGGAAAGCCAATCTGGAGCGAAGCTACAGGTGATCCCAGTTCAGCAAGGCCAGGCCAGCAGCCAGAGCATGTCACAGTTCCATGCAACTGCACATCTTCCTGCATTGCCCTGCAGCACTTGGGAAGGCTTTCCAGGATCTTTGTGGAGACAGCCCAGAAGAGGAAGCTCCTCTTTGCATGGGTGTTTCTGTGCATGTTATTCATCTCCCAGAGCTGGGGCAATAGGGAGTAGAGTCCAGACAAGCACTGGGGCTCCAGGGATGACTGTCAAGACATTCAGGTGAAACATCTGCACACTCTTGTGGTGGCTCAGCACATCTGCCCCTTGGTACAGCCCCACGGAGCAGTGACCTGGGCCTTTGTCTCAGTTTGTTCCCACTTTACCTGCTGGAAGCTCCCTCTGCTCCCAGGCCTGTGTTGGGCTGTTTCCATTTCTCGGCAGCTCCCGGGCACAAGGCCAGTGGAAGGCAGACGCTCTGCCTGGAACAAACCCAAACCAGGGGATTTTTTTGCCTTTTTTTCCTTCTCAATCAAAAAAAAGAAAAAAGAAATTTGAATCTTTGTTGAGTTCAAACTGGAAAAGCAGGACTCTCTCTTCACTCCCCTTATAAGGTCACCAGTTTGATCCCCATATGGACCATCCACTTAAGAATTGAACTCAATAATTCTTGTGGGTCCTTTCCAACTCAGAAGATTCTGTGATATCAGTTTATTTTTGTGTTTGTATCTGAATGAGGAGGTGAGCTCATCCCTGCTTGGGAGCCACATGCACCCATCACTCAGCAAAGGCAGTGGGCAGCATGGCATGGTGAGTCTGGGGCTGCCCCATGTCCTCACCTCTAGCACCAGAACAGAGCCAGGTAACATCAGGGAGAGCAGAGCCACACACAAACACACACGTGTCCCCAGTATAACATGTCCCAGCCTCTGCCAGGGAGCAAGAGCCAAAACTGCTCTAGGAAACAGGCATCAGTGCCAGGGGGAGGTGCTGGCTGGCTTCTTAAGCTCAGTGGGAAATGTTCTGTTGCTCCCCTTGAGAGCTTCTGTCCTGTGCTCCCCCAGCTAAAGTTGCCCACTGAGCCCCATCCATGCAGTTTCCCAGCTAGCTGCTGTGAGGGAACAGCCCCCCCAAGGGTTCTCATGGTTGCATGGTCCAGCCATGGGCTGAGCTTTTTGGAAAGGGTTACTTTGCACTTGACTGTGCCTGCAGAGCTAAAGTGACCTGGGCAGGTGTCAGGGGGCACAGACCACCTGTGAGCCTGGGAGAGGGCAGAGCTTGGGAGGCAGGGAAACTGAGCCCATCCAGATTTCACCATCCTTCTGCCCCCCTGCAGCAAGCTCCATCAAAAGGAGGTCAAAAGTAAGAGTTGAAAGTGCTTTTCCAGCCCAGACCACTCTCAGACTGTTTGTGCCTCGTCCCAGCAGCACACTGGGCTGTTTCACTTACCAGCTCTCACCACAGAAATTCCCACTTGCAGGATGTGAGATGAAAACTTTGCTTTGAAACTTCCTATGACCATAGTTAAAAATAAGACTCAGAGCAATAATTTCCCCACTGTTGGTGCCTCAGACCTGAAAAACCTAGTCCTGAACGACCCAGTGGTGTCTCATTTAGCTGGGCAAGCTGCGATCATGATGTCTGCATCCTGGGAGGGAGGACAGAACATGGTTTCTTGGGGAAAAG
Source organism: Urocynchramus pylzowi (assembly GCA_013397555.1). Lineage (NCBI taxonomy): Eukaryota > Metazoa > Chordata > Aves > Passeriformes > Fringillidae > Urocynchramus > Urocynchramus pylzowi. Next base: position 362,252 of record VZRH01004238.1, on the reverse strand, counting down.
TCCTCTCCTTCCCATCCTGAACAAGCCATCAGCTCATCTCCCTGTGTACGAAATGGCAGAGGAAGCTTAAAGCAGACTGAAAATTACACTGCATCTCTCCTGCTCAGTTTTAATTGTAGAGCAAAGAAAGAAGCCCATCGATTAATCCCGCTGGGTAATTAAATGCTTAATGCTATTGACTATAAAGACATTATGGTTCAGCAGCCCAACACTAATGCATTAATAATCACTTATATCATGGCAAGGAAGGGGCACGGGCTGCTCCTGAGGAGCACGACAGTTACATGGGATGGGAGCACACAGTGAAAACCTCAGGGACTGAACTGGGGCCGTGGCAGCCTGCAGGAGTGAGAGCTCATCCCAGGGAACAGGGGAGGGCTAGAAGGACCATGGAGGAAGGGGCAGCCCCTACCCCAGGGAAGTCCCCCTGGCCATGGCTGTGGGAGGGGAGTCTGGGCTCTGAGCATCAGTGCTGCCCCCAGCTCAGCTCTAGGATGTTGTCAGCCATGGGATCAGGAAGATGAATGTGAGCAGTACGGCCCTTTTATTGCAAGCCATGGCAAAGGCACGAGAACATCTGCCCACCTCCTGCCAGGCTCTACATTCCCAATAATTCCTATCTGCTTTAGCCTATTTATTATGCCCATGATGTGGAGCACAGGGCAGAGCCTACACGTGTCCTGGGATTAAGCACATAAAAGTGAGCTGAGTGAGCACTGCTCCAAGCTGGAGAGGCTGATTTGCTTGCTGGGAGAAGCAGAGTCACCCCTCAGAAGGTGCTGTGCCAGTGGCTACTGCGCATTCCTGAGGAGGGGTCTCAGCAGTGGAGGATGGAGGCTGCACTGCCTCCCACCTGCAGGGACCTCAGAGCCCAGCACAGGGCAGGAATCCCATGTCCTGTGGGCAGGGGGGATGCTTAAGGGCCCTTTATAGAAGATGGAGGAAGGAAGGACCTGCAGCATCACGGGGAGAGAAACCCTTTTCAAGACCATCCTCTGCTGAGTTCTTCTCCACCTCCCCAGGATCGAGGTGTTGTCCCTCCAGCCATGGCACGCTGGGTTACCCCACCTGCAGCCACTTCAGGGACACAGCAGACATGGCCTAAAGAGCCACCAGAGGCAAAATTTCCACCTAAGCTCTCAAACCCATGTCAACAACCCCCTGCCCAAGGATAAGGAGAGCCCACACAGCCCTTCCTGACCTCCAGCATGAAAACCAAAAGCACTTGCAATTTTCTCTGAGCAAATCCAAGTACAGATCATGCTGTCAAATCCTTATTTGATTTGTTTTTCTGGTGGCTCTGCTCCGTTTGCCTTCATTACTTTCTCTGCCCTGTGCCATAGTCCAATAATGCAGCATCTCCCCAATAAATGGTCCATGAATATAATTTACAAGTAGTTGGCACCTTCTGCCTTGTCTGGGAGAGCGGGCTCCCTGGGTACACTGCCGACTGGAAAAAGTGGATTTTACAGTCATTCTCAGTGGGGTAAATAACCTCTGAGCACTGTTTGTAGCTTGATTTATCTTCGTGAGGTTGCAATTCTCCTAAACATTTGATTCATGGTTTGAAATTGAACCTCTCTAAGTATATTTCTTTACATAATCTTAAAAAAAAAAAAAAAAAAAAAGTCTGGAAAGAAAGTAGGGAAGGTGGTTTCTTACAGCCCCAGGGATGAGGAAGAAGGTGCCTCTGCTGCTTTGGATATATCTGAAGGGGAATACTGAGCCCAGGGAGAAGGAGCACTGGTGCTCCCAGTGTCCCACCTCCCCAGGTAAGGCAGCCCTGACTGGGTGAGCTGCTGCATTTACTCTAGAAAAGCCTTTCTGAGACTGAGAATACACACCTATGTTGGTACACATGTGTGTACAACCGCCTCAGTAAGGGTTTGTTGTTGGGTTATTAAGAAAGAAGCATTTCCTGGGGATGCTGTGAGGGTAAGGGAACACATTGCTGTCTCCACACTCCCTTGCTCTGAGGCTTTGGGATGTGCCTGTGCAGCGATGGGCAGAGCTTGGGGGCTGTGCTGTGGAGCAGTGCTTGCTCTGCACCCTTTTTCAGGAGCAGAATGAATCATCACCTCTATGGGTGCCAAACCCTGCACCCTCCGGGCTGGGAGCCTCACAGCCTCGTGCCTGAACTTGCTGAAATTGGTGCAGGTGGCATCACCCTGTGCCTTTGGGCTGAGCAGTGCCCGAACCCGTCCTGCCGCCTGCTGGGGCTCATCCTGTGCCTGATCCTCACCCTGGCCCTGGGCATCACTTCCAGGGAAGCTGAGCTTCTCCACACAAAGTGCCTCCTGCTGCAGGGCCAGCATCCTCCAGACCTTGAAGGTGATAAAAGATCCCCAGTGGATGAACCACAGCCTGGGAGGGAGCAAACCTGTTTGCAAAAGGGCTTCTCACTGGGAGAAAGGTCCGGAAGAAAAAGGGGGAATTTAAGGGAAAGTCCAAACGTTTCCAGCCACAATGGTGCCAAATTTCTCAATTTTAATGGGTTTTCTTTGGCCCCATTACACGGTGGGTGAAGGCTCCTGAAGATGCCAACAAGTGCCCTCTGGCCACATCACACACATGAATGTCCCAGCTACCAAAAGCATTTACTGCAGGGTGACCTGTGAATTCACACCCCCTAGTGCTGCAGCACAGGAGGGGACCTGTCCTCACCAGCAAGGAGGGAACACAGCTGAAGCAAGTCCCTTGGCAGAGCAGGACTGCAATGGGACCATGTCTGTGCTTGGAGATGCTCTGGGTATTAAATCAAAAGGATACCAGACTGCTTGGCCTGGTCTTTCCTGTTGTTTTAAATTGTTCTCCCAATTCCTGGCTCGAGCACAGTGACCAAAATCATCACTGTGACAGAAAAGCTGAGTGTTGGGACATCCTGAATGGGGCTGAAGATCCCCAGACCTGTTTCTAGTAGGTTTGGAGAGGAAACCATGGACGATGCAGAGGATGCCTCACTGCTGACCCCAGCCTCTCCCAACACACACCTGCAGAACAAAATTGTACCAGTGTTAGCCAAAGGACCTGTTCAGCTCTGTAGCTGTTGGGCTGGGGAGATATTGAACTTTCTGGGCAAGGAAGCAGGCCAGGAGCTGGGAGGAAAAGCAAGAAGACACAGAAAATTCCTCCCAACAACTATGGTCACAGATACAGATAGATAAGATAGGAGGTGCTCCCCTTCAGACCAATCTCAGCTCCAAGGGTAGGTGGTTTCCTTTCCTACTGCAACCACTGGCTTTTGGAATAGGGTTAACTGTTATGTGTCTGCTCAGAGACAATCAGCACAGAGACAAAAATCTAGGAAGAAAAACCTTTAAATGCTTCTACTGTCACACTCACCCCACCCCATCGGGTGCAAATGGGTGCTTTTCAACCCAATTATTGCCACCTCCTGTGTTTTCTTTCTTATAACTTTTTGCTGCTGTACATCTAATTCAACCATTCTTCACTGAATCAGTAGAAATGCATCTCATCTATCTCCTTTCTTCCAAGGGAAGGGCCTGAAGGAGTCCTCACCCAGCCCTCATCTTGCAGATGATGCTTGAGCACAGCACTTGCTGCTGTGTTTCAGGGTCCTGCCAGATGGACTCACCGCCTGTCGGTCGGGATTGCCACGGAAAAATAGGAACGAAACCCAGCTCAAACCATTTGCTTTTCCATCTGTGCAAGGCGGTTGTTGAAATCAGCGCCGGCAGAGAGGTTTGGAGCTGACGCCAGGATAAGTTTGGAGAAGTGAAGAGCTGTAGAGAGATGTGGATCTTCCTTTAGCCAGAGCAGAAATCACTGGGAAACACCAGAGGAGCGAAGAGCTCGCAAACCACAATGCAAAAAAGCCAGCTTGAGCCTGGCATTGCTGGCTGGCTCCCAGGATGGCTTGGGGCTGTAGGTGTGGGAGACGAGAGCAGAGCAGGCAGCAGCAATATCCTCCCTGCTCCTTGTTGATACAGCGGTGAGGCTTGATGGGCCTCCTAAATTATAATGTCTTTCTTGTCATTAACTTGATTTCTTTCTGGTGACAGCAGCAGCAAATTGGCCCCAGCTGCTCCGAGCAAGGGATGAGAAATTAAAAGGAATTAAACAAGCCAAGTGCTGGAGGGGTTGGTGTGCAGGGAGGGGGTGTTTTGGGCAAGAGAGGGCTGAGGGGGGGGGAGGGGATGGGATGGGATGGGATGGGATGGGATGGGATGGGATGGGATGGGATGATGATGGGGATGGGGATGATGGGGATGGGATGCAGTCATGGGGGTAGTAGGAAATGCCAGGAAGGTAGAAATGGGCTCAGGGCTCATGCTTCTCCCTGCAAGCAGGACACTGAAAAGCAGGTGCCTGTCACAGTAAGGTCTGTCTGGGAGGGGACAGCCCTGTGTGTGCTGAGGCTGCTGCCATGCAAGAGGACACATGGAAGCCCCGCAGGGATTCCATCCTTCGAGGAACATTCTCTGCCTGGGGATGAAGCAGGACAGTGCTGCTGAGCTTCTTTGAAAGTCGGTACCAGCAGGCCTGAGGCAGCAAGGGGTTTTTATCAGCTGTCCTGGAAGAGGCCAGGCACAGGAACTGAGGAAGAACAGATCTATGTCTGTGTCTCCATTTTCTGCCACCTGTTGGCAGCTCTTGCCCCTGAGGCACTGCCTGCCCTGCCAGGGCACAGAGACGTTCTTGGAGAACCAGTCCATCAGTCTCTGCCAAACTCCTGCTGGGAACCTGTGTACTCCCATCCTGGCAGCCCCAGGCTGGTTGCTGTGTGAAATACAGCTTTTAACCTGGCTTGTAGCCCCAGGGCCAGCTGGAACCATCCTGTGCCTGATGCAGGCTCTGGGGGTGGGCAGGAGGGGATGTCTCATGCTCAGTCTCAGCATCCTTAATGTGAGATGGTCATTAGAGTGACACAGTCACTCCACCCGCCCAGGAAAGATAACAAGAAAGATGAGTTTGGCCTCCCAGTCCTCTCAGACAGCTTTCTCCAATTGCCACATTAAATAGTCCTGAACTGAGAAGGCAAACTCGCCCTGGCTGCCACGATAAGCACAAAGAGTGATAAACCCACGTAATTAAAGTCTGCCACTGTAATAACGTTGCAGCAGAGACAGCTGGAGTCTAGCCCTGAGCCTGGGCCCATACCTTGGGTTTTACTTGTTTTCATTCAAACTTGAGAGAGTTAGGATCAAATTTGAACCTCTCTTTGGAGAGGTTCAGCCCAAGCACTGCCCAGTGCCAGGAGGGAGGGGAAAATGCCATCTGGGCATGGTGGAGTGGAGGAGCAAGGGCTGTTGTTCCCTTCCTGGCTGTGACAGAGAAGTCCTTAGCAGAAGTCCTTAGCAGAAGCAAACACCCTCAAAACCATATTTGAAGAGGAGCTGACCTTATGGAAAAGCACATGGTCCATAAGGAGGATTTCCCCTTGAAGTACTACACCATTGCCCTTAGAAGCCTGGCCAGAGAAAATAGGGACTGGTCAGGGACCAGTTTCACTGGTCCTAAATATATAGAACACTAGATTAAAGTTAGCTTTTTCCAGTCTGGGCTTCCCAGCCTTCCTCTTCATGCTGGAATTTGCTCCACCCCAATGAGACCCGGGGGGCTGATGCCCCCTCATGCACCACATCCCCCCCAGGGGGCCAGGACAGACCCTGGGACGTGTGCTGGGGACCCTAAGCACAGCTTTGGGGCTGCAGGAAAGCCCTTTGCAGGCTGCTGTCCTCCAGGTCAGTCTCAGGGCCCTGAGCCCAATCCCCCAGTCCTGCCAGCAATCACAGCCAGCTGTTAGCACTCCCCACTTGCCTCAGAGCTCAGCCATGCAGCCGACTTTAATCCACTTACTGCAGTGCTAATTATCTTTCCTCACTTTAATTTTTTTAACCAAAGTGTCCCCATGAACAAAATTAAGCATCACACAGACTTCTCTGACATAAATTCTGCCATCTTTAGCAACCACAGTTGCTACAGGAGATGTGGGCTAACCCCTCTCTTCTAACCCATCGTGGTGGGGCTTTAACCCTGCCCCTGCTGGTTCCTGTGAAGGTGCCCAGTGGCTTTAATTGTCCCTGACAGACTGGGGGGAAGGACAGAGGTGCAATGCACAGTGTCTTCCCCTCATCTGCCAGCAGGCCAGTGGGATTTCAGACACAGAACACCACACAGTCCTTCACTTCTTGGAGATGCCCTTTGTCCCTGCAGCTCTAGTGCTTTCCCTCCCTGTGTGCCCTAAGGTCAGGAGAGGTGGGGTGCAAGGACTCCATCACTTCCCTGCACATGCCTCATCCCTGTAGGGCTGTTGGGTTTGCTGTGACATAGAGGAGACTGTCCCAGGGCAGGTGACAGTCACAGTGCACCACTGCTGTGTCAGCCTGAGCATCCAGAGCTGCACCTGAGCTCCTCCATCCAGGCCCTGGCTGGGCTGTGCTCCTCACTCTGCCTCTTCCCAGCCTCCCTGCAGTGCCTGGCAGCCTGGAAGCTGATTCCTGTGAGAATCCTGGCTCTTGGGGAAGCCACTGAGGAGCCAGGCAGGAAGAGGAGCTGCCTCTGGTATGGGCCTAAAAACTGAGCCCAGAGCTGTCACTGAGGAGCAGAATCAAATTTTACATATATACACTAGGGGCTGGACTAGAAAACATTCAAAGGTCCCTTCCAACCTGAACTATCCCATGATTCTGTGATTTATTGCTGTTTGTCTCCCTGCCTATCTCATGCTGCCCATCACCATCTGTAGGCACTATGTGTTGGCTTTTCACCACCACCATAGCCTGGAATAAGGGGAATAAATAAAATATGGTTTGAAAAGCAGCCTAAGCTCAAACCCAGCACAGTTTCCTGACATCTACATTTTCCTGCTTCCCTCCTCCCCTAACAAAGGCTGGGATCTTGGTGGGAAAGGCTGCTGTGCTGCATCCACGGCTGGGCAGCCCAAACCTGCCCCCCTGCCCAGCCCTAGACAGGGACTGCTCATTCTGAGGCTCACAAGGCTTTGCCAAATTCACACTGTACAAGTTTTCCCTATCCCATGGCTGTGTGAAGGAAAGGAAAACAACCCTTCCCTTGAAACCATTTTCCCTTGAAAAGGGGCAGCAAAAAATCTGCTGGCACACTCTGGAGCCATTTATCATGGCTACAAATATACAAGGCAATTGCTGTAAAACTTGAGTTTGGCTCTGTAAAGGAAAAAAACCCCACCCCATGCCTGTTGCAAATAATCAGAGCACAAAAAAAAAGCCTTACAAGGCTGGGGCAGCCTCATAGATGAATAGCTTTTTAATCCCCAAAGCTATGGTGATAAATCTTTTCACTGGAAGCTCTGGAGACACTGTGTCACTCAGAGCATGCAGCAACGCGGTGGGAAACAGCTCCAGGAGCTGAGCTGGCTTGGGGGGCAGGAGGGTTCTCCTGCAGCCAGGAGCAGGTGATTAGGCAGGAGCTGGCAGTTGGACAGAAGCTGCTATAAGTCTGGGAGGGCAGATGGACAAGTTTTGGGGAGCAGCTCTTCAGAAACAAAGTGTTTGGAGAGGAGATGGTGGCATGGAGCCCAGCCTGACCATGTGCTCCCTATTGCAGGGACAGAGAGATGCTTCTCCCAGCTCCAAGCAAAGACACGGAGCAATGGCATCCACACACTCCCTGCATCTCCTGGCCCCTCAATTCACCTCTGCTCTGGCCCATCTGGGGTCCCGTGGGCTCTGAAATATTTATTTGACTCCCAGGCAGTGTTTTGGAATGCTCCTTCTGCCCAGCCATCCTGAAGCACCAGTCATGCCCCCTGTCCAGTTACAGGGGTGGGAGCAGTGGGTACAATTTGCCCATCCTTGCCTTCCTGGTCCCACAGGGCCCTTTGCTTCTATATCACCTCCCTGGGAGGAATAATCCCTCTAATTTATACTGGGAAGGTGGCAGGGGCCAGGCTGCCCCTGAGGGCTCAGGGCAGTGGGGAGCATCTTGGAGCAAACAGCTCTGTAATTCCCTTCCTGGGGGCTGCAGTGAGCCTGAGGCAGGAAGGAGTCCTCAACCACTGCCATCCCAGCGGTGAAGAGGTGTAAAATGCTCTTCATGAAACCATTCTCCCTGAGGAGATCAGTTCCTTTTTCATTAGGTTTCATGCATTCATTAATTCTAGGATTAAAGGACTTGCCCAGCAGCCTTTGGTTCCAGCATCTCTTGGGAGCCCGGCTGGCATGTGGTACCCGGGAGGTCTCCACATCATCAAAACCCAGCCCATACATCTCCACCCAGGAATTGCCACCAGCAGTGCTGCAGCTACACCTCTGACAAGCTTTTGGGATGCTGTCCAGGGTGATCCTGGCCCAGCTGTGCATGTGGAGTGGGTGGTGGGGCAGCCCCAGCACCACCACCCAATATATCAGGGCTTGAGCTGCATATTCCCCTCATGCATCTCAGAGAGGAGAATTTGGATTCACCAAGGAGGATGGGGAGTCCCAGGACAGGAGATGTCTGAATTTGGGGACACCAAGGAGGATGGGGAGTCCCAGGACAGGAGATGTCTGAATTTGGGGACACCAAGGAGGATGGAGAGTCCCAGGACAGGAGATGTCTGAATTTGGGGACACCAAGGAGGATGGAGAGTCCCAGGACAGGAGATGTCTGGACAGCTGGGAACACAGGGCTGGATAAAGGCAAAGCCAGTGCCTCACCTTTCGGGCTGCTCTGGACTCCATCCCAGCTGTGCTGCAACCAAGGATCCTGTAAGAAAACCCTGGGAACACACACTCTGACACACTCTGACACACTCTGACACACTCTGACACTGACCAAGATACTTGAGCTGCAGCAGCCACAGCTGTATCCCTGCACAGCCTGGCTGTTCAGGAACAGCAGGACAAGTTTACCCTCGTGCAGCATGAGGGACCCAAAACTCCACACAGGCGTCTGTCACTACATTATAAAAATACTATTGACTGCCTATTAAAAAGCCATTCCCTGGAGATTTGTGGCTGAGGAAGCAGCTGGGTGAAGTGAGACAGGGCAATAATGGCCATCAAGGAGGCATCAGTCACATCCACCCACGCAGCAGCCACAAGGGGCCCCACATGGCTGCCAGGGTGCTGTGCCCTGCCAGGACCATCACTGACAGGAGAGAGAGAGAGGATGAAATAGACAGATCTCAGTGCCCTCGGTCACACTGACATCCTCCAGACTGAGGCTGCAAGCAGTCAGCAGGACCCTGAAACACAAAGTTACTACAGCCCAATGCCCACCCTCACCCAGCAGCACCCATCAGGACCCTTCAAGGGCCAAAGAAGGGCTTTGCCCATGGCAGACCTGGCTGTGGGATGGGGAGCAGGGGAAGGCAGCTGCACTGCCTCTGAACTAGGGGCTGGGTAGATGGGGACAGGAGGGAGTGTGCAAGCCCCAATCCCTGCCTCTTCTCGGCCATTGGCCCAGCTGTGGTCCCATGCAATGTGCTTAGGAGGGGCTGGAAGCAGAGTAGCAGCTGCCAGTGCTCTGCCTGGGGCTTGCTCATCCAGTATTTCTGCTCAAGCAAGCCCCAGGCAAGCCCATGCTGACCAGAGGCACGGGCATGTGATGCCGAGCCAGGGGAGCCTCCAGAGCTGGCTGTGAGGGAGTTGGGGTTGAGTAAGTAGGGCAAAACAAGAGCTCAAAGTGCTTGGGCAGTCCCTCAGCTCCCATTTCAGATCCTCAATATTTCATCCCGCAGGACCTGGTATACATGGGGAAGGCAGCAGCATTGATCTCAGACAAGAAATCAATGGGTCTTTCCAGCCTGGGAGAGCACGAGCAGCCAGCCCACGCTCCCTGGCATTTTCGTGACATTTTCCAAGCCATGTGTCTGGGGCAGGACTGATGGCCACAGCTCCAGAGGCAGATGTCCCTCTGCAAAGGCCCCAGCCCTTGCTCAGCCTGAGAGGCCAGGAAGGGTGCAGGGAAATCCCACTTGTGCCCTCCCTGCCATGCCCTCAGTGTCTCTGGACCTGCAGACCCACCACAGCAGCAGAGCCCCCAGGGAGATCTGGTGAAACTGCCCTGGTGTCCATCACCCTGGCCCATCCACCACCCTCCCCAGGAGCATGGCCTGGGTTCAGTCCCATGCTGGGAGCAGACCTGGGTGCTAGGGGACACAAGCAGGGGACACAAGCAGGGCACAAATCAGGCCAGTGGCTTTTTTTAATTCTCATTGAGGCTCTGCCCATGCAGGGCAGGGATGGAGGAGGGCTCCCCACATTCCCCACAAGTTCAGGTGACCACGGTGGGATGAGGAAGAAGAGATTGGCAGCCAGTACATGCTGGTCAGAGAGGGGAGCATATTCATGTGACACAGACAGTTATGGAGCTCTGCCTTGGCACTACAGACAGTCTGGAGATTCCTTTGTCCCATATTTCCCTCCCTGGACTCCAGCTCTGGAGGGAGCTGCCGTGCTCCTTCCCTTGCCCTCAAAGGGCTGGGAATGCAGGACTTGAGAAAGGCTGGGAGCAAGGAGCTGTACCAGCACCCTGCAGCCAGGCAGCAGCTGGCACCACTGAAGAGATGTGCCAGAAAATCAGGGTTACACTGGTGCCAGACAGCCCTGAAGAGATCTCAAGGGAGAAGGAACCCACAGACCGTTTTTTCCCCATGGGATTTTTCCACAATCGCATGCAAACCTCTCATACAGCCCTGGATCTCAGCCCAGGTGCAAGCACCTCTGGGGGCACCCATCTATCCCTGTGCTCCAAAACAGCCTGGGATGCCTAAGCCCCCAGCTCCAGTACCTGTGGGTTCACCCCACTGGGCCAGGAGGGATGAAATATTTTTAGGGATTGCTGACATCTCCCTGACATAGAAGTCAGCTGTCCCCACACCATAAGGGATGCCCTGGCCTTGGGCAGGCCTGGTGCTGAGGACAGTGGGATGCTTTGCTCTGCATCCAGGGCACAGCAAGGTCACTGCCACCACGTCCCTGGAGCAGTGCTGCTGATCCTACCAGCCTTTCCATCCCAGTGGGACAGCACAGAGAGGCAGGGATGCCCCATCGCTCCTGCCCCGCTCCCCACCACAGGACGAGCGCCACAGTCAGACGGGTGCTGGCGGTGAGGAGAGCTGGCCCCAGAGTCCTTCCCCGTGCCCCCACTCTTCAGCAGAGGGACACTGCCTGGGCGGTGGCCTGGCCCCTGTCCAGGTCCTCCAGCTCGTTCTCCTCGGCGTCAGAGAGGGGCAGGGCGGCGGGTGCGGGCTCGCACTCGGTGCTGCGGGTGGTGGCGCGGGTGACGCTGGGCGAGCACTTCCGTGCCCAGGGCGGGCGGCGCCCGCGGCGGCACATCACCTCCTTGAACACCTCCCGGAAACGGCTGGACATCAGGTTGTAGAGGATGGGGTTGGCAGCCGAGCTCAGGTAGAAGAAGACACCTGAGATGATGTGGACGTACTGGAACATGTGGAGCATGTTGTTGGTCCAGGAGGATACAAAGCTCCAGACAAGGCGGTCGGTGTGGAAGGGAGCCCAGCAGATGCCAAACACCACCACCAGCACGACTGTGGGGAGACAAGGAACTGGTGTTACTGGGGGGATGGGGATTACCAGTCCCACAGAGATCTCCAGTCCCTGGCCAAGCCCTGCCCCATTTCAGCTTTGGCCATAGCAAAAGAGAGAGAGAGGAAGGAGAGGGGAAAGGTCCCCTCAGTGCCTTCTGGACTTGTCATGGAAGGGCTGGAAGTCTGGACAGAATCTCCTCCCTCCATTTCCTGCCAGTGCTACTTCTGTGCTGCACTCCTCCACTCCTCAATGGCAGGCAGCTGGCCCTGTCACAGCCATGCAGCACAGCTGGGGACTCACTCCCCAGTTAGCATCCAGCCTCCGGATGCCACCTTCACCAGCAAAGTCCAAGGAACACGAGCTATTTGAGATCTTTCCTTGTGCTCTGGTTTTGATTTTGGTTTTTTTTTTTTTTTTTTTTTTAAAACCCAGCTCTGCTGATGGAAAGGAAAGGGTGCAGGTATGTAAAAGTACAGGTAGTCCCAGGTCCTCTGGCATACCCATGCCACAATGCATCTCTGTGGCATGCATGGCAGGTCCCCCTTTGTCCCCAGCCCAGGCAAAGTGCCTTGGAAAGCAGAGTTGTCACTTGTCTGGGAGGTGGCAGAGAAGCAGCCCTTGCCATGCTGTTGGACTGGGCAATGTGCCATGGCTGTGCCATCACGGCATGGGAGCGTGGGGAGGTCAGCGTGCCGGGGAGAGGCAGCGACCCAAGGGCAGCCAGCTCCCACTCCTGGGAAGGGGGCCAGAGGCTCTGGGAACCATGCTGGAGAGGGGAGCAAGAGTGAAGAGCAGTGGGAAAGAGGATGTTTCAATCCAGCCTTGGGTCATTGCCCCGTTAGTCACAGAGGTTGTGGGGCTGGGCAGAAGTGCCGCCCTTCTGGGAAACCCCACCACTGCCACCAGCATTTGAGGTCTGAGTGGAGGGATGAGGAGTGAGTTCCCCCATCCCAACCCACCTCCTTTCTCTTTCTCACCCTGCATTCCCTCGAGGAGGGGATATAGTGTGGCCTGGAGGGAGCTGGCCCAAGCAATCCTTGAATTGCTTAAATCCAAGAATCACCAGATCTGCCTTTGCCTCAACACCTCACAAGCCAAACCCACAGCCTTCCACTGGGATGACCCAGCCACGGTGGGTGCTCTGGACTGCCCATGACTCAGTTTCCCCCCAGCACCCTCCCAACACAGCCTGGGGAGATAGTCCCTGGCTCTGCCATGCCCAGCACCGACTCACACAGCATCTTTGTGACCTGCCTCCTCTTGACTTTCTTCTGCCCCTGGGGGTTGTGGCAGTTGCGGCTGCTGCCGGTCTTGGCTCCCAAGGCTTCCAGCATCTTTTCTTTCTTGAGCTGCAGGCCAATGAGAAGGTAGAGGACACTGATGGTCCCCATGGGCAGGAAGAAGAAGAGGATGGTGGTGACCTGGATGATGAGATTGTAGGTCAAGCGTGGTTTCACCAGGGTGCAGATCTCTGAATCGGGCACCCGCCCCCGTCCTGGCACGTAGAGAGGCTGCAGCCCGTGGAGGCTGGTGTTGGGGATGGAGCAGACAACTGAGAAGACCCAGATGGTGACAATGACCCTCTTGGCGTGGTTCCTGGTCACCACGTACTTGGCTTTGAGCGGGTGCACCACGGCGATGTAGCGCTCCACGCTCAGGGCTGTGACGTTGAGGATGGAGGCGAAGCACACGGCCTCGAAGAGCAGCGTCTTGAAATAGCAGCCGCTGGCCCCCAGCAGGAAGGGGTAGTTGCTCCACATGTCATACAGCTCCAGTGGCATCCCCAGCAGCAGCACCAGCAGGTCAGACACAGCCAGGCTGAACAGGTAGTAGTTGGTGGGCGTCCTCATGAACCGGTGCCGGAGGATGACGATGCAGGTGAGCGTGTTGCCCACAGCCCCCACCAAGAAGATCAGCAGGTAAATGACGCAGACTGGGACGAAGAAGTTGGACCTTCGAGGTCCCAGGTACTTGTCCCGCAGCTGCTCCTCTGTCAGGTTGGCATCCTTAGGGTCGAGAAAGGTCTCTGGGTGAGTCCTGTTGCTGAGATCAGGGCTGATGGGCTCCACAGGGAAGTCTCGCTGCGGCAGGGGGAACTCGGAACTGGAGCAGTTGACATAGGGATTCATGGCTGTGGAGAGATGGAGAGGTTTGCAGGATGCTTTCCCAACTTCTCTGCTCCCTCTGCTCCCATTGTCCCTCTCCCCACTGGTGTCAGGGTGCCGGGACTCTGCTGATCACCAGGGCTCTGCACTCTTGCACCCATCCTGCCCCAGACACAGCCTTTCCTTTGCAAAACCACACAAAACCTCCACCTAAACTCCCTCAGGCTTCCCAAGTGCTTCCTGCCCCATTTCCCATCTGCAAACAACCCTGGCAGCTCCCCAGTCCCCCTCAGCCCCTTTGCCCCACTGGGGAATGTTAGCGGGGCTGTTCTCTTTTCCTGCTCTGTAAGCAGAGCAGGATAGAGCCCCGAAAATCTCTCCTGGCAGCAATTCTACCAGATATGTAGAAGGGCTGGCAGGGCAACCAATAAAACAGCCAGAGGGAAAATTGATTTTCCAACATGATGAGGACTTACGGCTTGTTGGGAAACTCCAGATGAACGCTGAGGTCCCACCACCCCTGCTCCGGACGGGGTCAGGGCTGGGGAGGGAGCGTGGGAGGGGATGGAGACTTCACTGCCTTAAGAGGCAGGCAAATGAAATCCTGCCGCTGCTTTCCCCTCGCAGCTCAGCTCGGAGAAGCCGCCTGCCCTTATCCACCTTCTTGTCCGCTGTCAGCTGAGAGGCTGGGGGCTGTGCCAGGGGCTTCCCTTCCCACCGCTGGCCAAACAAATCGCGGTGCCGAGACCCTGCCCCTGACAGGGGCTGGCCCCTTATCTGCAAAGCAGCACTGCCAAAAAGCTGCCCTTCAGAGAGAGGAAATAACGTTAAGGTAATAAACTCCATCGACTCTGATAGTCCCAGGGGAGGGCGGCACAGACGTCTCCTGCCCCTCCGGCAGCCGTCGCAACGTCGGTATTTGTCATCGCCGCGGCCTCGGTGGTGAGTAAAGCATCGATCGGCCCCGCGGCCGCCCTGGCACCGTCCGGCACCGGAGCCTGAGCTGCACCCGCTTGTCCGGGCTCATCTCGGGGAAATGCAGACGGACCCAGCGGCTTCCCGAGGTCTCCCACTTCCAGATGTGCCGTCCCTGGGTCACCCGAATCACTCCCCCGTGAAGCAGGTGGCTCCAGCCGGCTCCCGTCACACTTGGGTGCGAGGAAGTTGCTGCGCTCGCAGCATCGCCCGCGCTCCGCGTCCGGCTCAGCGCCCTCCCCGCGCCCCCGCCTGCCCTCCGTGGTGCCACCCCCGTGCCAGGGAACACTCCTGCTCTGCCGTCGGGCAGACCCGCGCACACGCGTGTACGTGTCACACACACACAGCCCCACTCACGGTTCCTGAGCTGCACGGACGCGTGTCAAGGCTGCGTGTCCCCGCTCCGCCCGCGGCTCCTCTCTGCTCCACGTGCTGGCCCGGCCGAGACCCGCCCGGAGCCGGAGGAGCCCACGGGCTCCCGCTCCGCCTGCTCCGGGCTCTCCAGCCTCGCAGGTGGGGAGGGGGCGGGGGATGCGGGCTCGGCAGCGCATCGTTCCGCCGCTCCGAGCGCCGGCCGCGGGCACTGCCACCCCGCCGGTCCCTTCATCCCCTCCGAGGGTGGCAGGGCGCAGGTGGACCCGTCCCCCCCAGGGATGACACCTTGAGGGGCTCTGGCACCCCGGTATTTACCTCCTCCTGCCTGTCCCAGCACCATCCACCCCGCACAGAGGCTGAGCTGAAAGAGCCCCAGCAGGGCTGACTTCGAGCAGGCACTACAGGGATCTTGGAGAAGGAACCTGGAGAGACCTGTCAGGAGAGACCTGCTAGGAGAGACCTGCTGCCAGCCCCACGCGGGCTGAGCCCCAGCACAGCCGACTGCACTGGTGCTTGTGGCCAGGATGTGAGGAGCCACCTGACCCTGGTGGCCTCCAGCACCAGGACACAGCCCCTGGGGTCCTGCATGGCCCGATGCTCCTCCTGATGCCAGAGCGCACAGCAGATGGAGCAGTACCACTCGCTCCTCCTTGATTTTGCTCCAAGAAATTCCAGAGCAGGCGAGGGATCACAGGACAAGACCAGCAAAGCCCTGGGCTGTCTTGGTAGCCCTGACCTGGCCCTACCTCTGCTCCCTGCAGCAAAAAAGCACCAAGCAGAGGGGAGCTGGCAGAGCAAACACTCCAAGGGCACAAAGGGTCTATGGCTAGCCTGAGCCTTGCCTTTCCTCAGGAAACCATCTCTTCCCCAGAGGAGAGGAACTGCTGAAGCCAAAGGCCTGGAGGGTAAATGAGTGTAAGCAAGACATTACTCGAGGGAAGAAATCAACAAGCTGGAAACAGTGTCTGAAACTGGGAGGGAGAAGGAGAAGAGTTGCTGCCTGCTCCTATGGAAGTGAGGAAATGAAACTTCATCCCCTCCAGGGATGGAGACACAGTAAAACAGGGTTATGGCATAGTGCTGGTGACAGCTGGGACAGGACACAGGGACAGCAGCAGGATGATGCTGGCAAGGGCTCAGCCGGGCTGTTTCAGCAGATGCCAGGATGGGTGACAATGCCAGGGAAGTGGCATGTTGCAGGTCACACCCCTGGGTGGCAGAGCTACAAACAGTAAGTGATGAGGCAGGGATTTCTTCCCCTGCTTCCAGACTGTGCACAGGCTGTTTTCCCTGGGGGATGCCCGAGGCAGGGACCAGATCTGTGCCAGTGCAGAGGCACAAGGAGCCTCAGCATGAGCCCCCTTCAGGGGCTACAACATAGAAAGAAGCATTCCAGGAAATCTCACTCCCTTCCATTCCTCCTCTGTTTTCTGACTGCCCTGAGGAGCACAGTCACACACAGCCAGCTCCCAGCACAGTCCCAGGTGCTCCCCGAGCTCTGTGCACTGGTACACAGCCACCTCCCCCTCCCTGGGGCAGAGGCTGTTCCCTGCACACAGCCACAATTCCTTCAACCATCTTGTTCCTCCTCATCTCTGTCTGGGCTTTGCCCCAAGGCAGCCCTTGGGGAGCCCCCTGAGCTCTGCACCTCTGTCCTTGTCCCTGCAGGAACCCCCATGGCTCATGTGTCCTGCACTCCCAGGAGGATGAGGGGATGTCTGCAGGCACTGGGGTGTTTGGAGGTTGCTTGGATTGGAACAAAGCAGTGCAGATGTTCCTGAGCTCTTGACAAACTTCAACATCTGCTCCCCTAAAGCCTCCTTTCCTTCCTGAGGACAACAGGCATGTAGGAAGGATGGTTTGCAAGGACAAGACAAAGCTTGGTTCTCTCCAAAATGAACCATGAGTCCCTCCATCCCCACCAGGCTGTCAGATCCAGAATTCCAGGTGGTGGCAGACCTCTCTGTCCTATTCACAGCCCCAGTTTTTCTGGGACACCAGAACCATGGCACATGGGATCCTTCTCCCTTTGCCTCCCCGTTTCCCTCACCGTTCACATCAGCCTGTTGGAGCATCCCACAAAACTGGGGCCTCAATAGCTGCTCCCATCCTACCTGCTGTCATACCTCTCTGGGAAGAGTTGGTAGCTCTCAGGGACTGACTGCATATCACTTCTTTTTCTTGGCTCTCTTCCTTCCTGCATCCCACCTCTAAGTCCTCACAGATCTAACAGTCCTTTAGAATGATTCATTCTCTCTTTTAATTTTCTGATAAACAAAGTGACCAGGGGGTGACAACCCCTCTTCCTCTACTGCTCCCCCACTGCTCCAAAGAGGGTAAACTGCACATGGGAGCTTGATCCTTCAGCCTATTCCTCTGATCAGGTATTTTATTACATTAACCCTACCTGGGGAGGTAGCAGGGAGGATGGCCAGCTGCACACCAAAACCTGCTCCTCCTCATGGTCTGTCAGCCACAGCCCAGCCCTCCCCATGGCCAGAGCACCTCTGGGGTAGGCTGGAAGAAGACAAGCAAGGGGCACCCATGAGGCTCCCTTTGTAAGCCCAGTTCCAGTGTTCCTGCTGCTCCCTGCTGCACACCCCTCCCTCCCAGAGGGCCAGGCAGTGCAGGGCTTGTCCCTGCTGGCAGCTGGCTCTCCCCACAGTGGGTTGAGGCTGCCACACAGAGCTGAGCAAGGCCCAGCTCTGCAGCTGTGCCAGGAGAATTAAGAAGCCAAAAGAGAAGCAGACCTCAGTTTCAAAGCTCAAGAGGCACAGCCCTAATAACCTACTGCACCCACTTGTGGCTCCTGTCAAGAGGCCATCACACAGTAATTGCAGGGCAGCCCAGCACTGCCTTCTAGAGCTGTCTGTGCTCCATCCCCATTTCTTCCTGCATTTTTCAGATTTAATTAACACCCTCTGGTTCTGAACACAAAAAACCACCAAGCCACAGAGCAACATTGCATCCAAGAGGGAAACTGAGGCACAGACAGTCCCTTGTCCCCTCTGTGCTATCCTGCAGCGGGCAAGAGCCCCTGAGTGCATTCTGCTGCCACAGAAGGGAGCAGATGAGCAGCCCCTTCTCAGGGAATTGCTGCAGCAAATTTTCCAGGGCAGGGATGGCCAGCACAGACAGAACAGGGTCATGAAGCTTTTGGGCAAGAATGAACCCTCTCCCTTTGGAGAGGAAGCAAATCTTTTGGCCATGAGGATGTAAAAGGGCTTCTCTGCTGGGAGCTGACTACTCAAAGCTGCCCCTCTTTGGTCAGGTGGAGATGACAAGCCTAGGGGATGCATTTCAGAGGGCAGGAGGATGCTTTTTTCAGACCTCGAGGCCAGGAAGGGCCACACAGACTCACAGGGTACCAAACTGGATAGCCCAGATCTGGATAATTTGGCACAAACAGGTCAATGGGGTGGCCTTTTCAAAGCAGCCCTGCTGTGTTTTACCCAGCAGAGCCCACCCACCCATCTTTGTCTGTGTGGGAATTTTAATCCTATAATAATTTTTTAGCCATCACTCTCCTGTGCATCTCTACTCACTAACTCTCCAGAGGCCTTTTTCACTGTGTAACAGCTGTGCCCATTCCCAAAAAACTCACCTCAGCATTTTTACCTTCTCTTCCCCTCTCACACAGCCTAAGCAGGTGACATCTTAACCTCTCACAATAGTGGCAGTTGTTTCTAGATCGCCAAATCCCCTTTCCTGAGCTGGTCATAAACTGGCCAGCACCTTTTCCAGAGTGCAGGCATCTGGTAAAGGAGCAGCACGGAGCCTTTGCTCCCCTGGGACAGCTAGCCATGTTCCTAGGGGATGCAGGGCTGGTGCCCTACTCACAGCCTGGCATTTCTCCCTGCAACAACGTCTGCACCTGAGCCCCACAGCTCATCTGAGGAGTAGCTGGGGAGGGACGTTTCTCCTCGACCCCAAACGAGGCTGAAAGAAGAAAGGGAAAAAAATACAAAATAAAAAAAATATATTTCAATATTCACTGGGATGAAAGCAATCAGCTTTCTGAGGAACAGCAAAATTGGCCTCTGCTCCACAGCTTGAGTCCCCTGGGTCTGCTGAGGGGACAGGGAAGGCAGCACTCCATTAGCAGGTATTCAGGTTCCATGGCAACCATAGTTTTGCTAATCAGGGCCAGCACAGCCTTGGAGTGGTTTTTCACCTGGCAGGAGCACTGGGCTGTGGCCATCAGGCTGAGTTAGCCACGGGCGCTGCCTTGGCCGTGCCCCCGGGCAGTGATGGAATTGCAGGAGGGCTGGCTGCAGGGCAAGGCACCCCGACAAGGATCTGCACAGTTCCAGCTCTGTGCCCTCCATTCAGCACGAGGCTGGGGACCATGTTTTTTTACTGAGGTCAGAATGAATCGCCCAAGATCAAAAAAGGGTCGGATTATTCCACCCCAAGCTGCGGATGTCTCTGCTGGCCAGGGCTTTGCTAATGGCACATTGTTTTCCTGTCTCCCCCTGCCACCTCTTTTGGCTCCTGTTTGATGCTGCTCCATGGCACCATGCAGGGTCATCAGAGGTGGCAGAGCCAAGACTGGCATTGCAACCAGTGATGGAGGTGACATTTTGTACCTGGAGGTGACAGATGCAGCTGCAAGAAGAAGGGGGTGTCTTGTGGGCCTCGGTCCCACACTACAGGCAGAGCTACCACCACATTTCCCTTAACCTGAACAAGCCAGGCTTGGGGGGGATGAGAGGGAGCTCACAGCAGGTCCCAGGGCTGCAGCAGAGTGCTCTGCCAGCCCCAGAGGCAGCGAGCAAGCTGTGATGGAAATCCCTCATCCTGGCTGAGATCTGCTCCGTGACAAAGCTGTGGCACACTCGGTGGGCAGGAGGGACTCAGAGCCTGGCCAAAGCTGCCCTGCCTGTCCTCAGCAGCAGAGCCAAGCCAGGGGACACTCAAAGGAGCATTTTGCCAGCTGAAAACATCCTGGCCAACACATAATGAGCTTGGGACTACCTCATCTACAGCAAGTCCATCTCCAAAATACATTTAAATGGAGCTTGGGTCTAGGGCATTTTACCAGGCACCAAGAAGTCACTTCATGGCTTTATTTGTTACTTACCAAGTCTCCTCGTTTTTGAGTTACCAAAACTATGTAACTACATGGCACAGCACAGGGATGGCCTCTCCCCCCTCCCCGTGGTTCAGAGCCACTTGGCACTCACAGGTTGATTTATGGTGGCCCCCAGGCCTCCCAGGATTGATTGCCAGGACTTGTTACATCTCCCACTGGGCCATGGTAGATATTAATTCCCTGCCTATGCACAGCTCTCAGGACCCAATTCATGTCTTTAAATGTTCCTGGGAAGAGGCTTTCAGCTGGAAGGAAAAACAGCTGCTCAAGCTCTGCTAAACCTCATTTGCAAAGAACACCGGGTGAGGAAATGACATCTCTGGGATGGGATCCCATTTGCCAAGCAGTGACTCACTCTGCAAGTCAAGATCAAAACCTCCAGTCATAAAGAAACCCCAATCAGCCACAACATCCCAGTGAAACACAAGCATGGCAGCAAATAGAGATGCAGGATAGAGAGGGAAACTCATCACAGGACCTGCAGCACCTTCACATGGATTTATTTGCAAAGGAGCATCTCCCAGGTCTGGCATGGGACAGGGCTGAGGGGCAGGACCATGGGGGTGGCAGGGATGAGGATGTGAGAGCCTTGTTCTTCATGCTGACACCTCCAGATGCCAATTTAATCATCACATTAATGACACCACGATTTTCCTTATTGCTTTGTTCTTTGCAGTGCTACAGCTGGCAGCTGGGGAGGGTGGGAGCATCTTACACTGGTGGTTGGAACTTTTGCTGTTGCATTGGAAGAAAAAAGGGCTGGGGTGCACCTTCCCTGTGCAAGAATACCACTCTCTGCTCTGTGTCCTGGGACAGGATTTTACTCTGAGCCTCAGTTTCCAGGTACCAACAAACTTCAGGGCTGTACTTTTCCACTCTTGTTCTGCATCCAAAATAAATGCCACTAAAAAAAAAAAGTGGGACACGTGCAGATGTTCATTTTTTCCATCAGAAAGTTTATGCTGCATATAGAGAGAATTAAAGCTCAAAGAACATCCTGAGCTCTCAGAGACAGTAACAGGGAAACTTCAGCATGAAGTTCTTCTCTAAGTGGAGGGACTAAGTGGAGAGACTCTCAGCCTGATTTTCACACTCTGAAGGAAACTGGAAGGAATAATTAAACATCCCACCTGCACCCACTAAGGATAATCCCAAACCCACATCTCACAAGCACAACAGGTCCAGCCAGTGCAGTTCCCCTCTCCAGCAGGATGGTGGTGAGTGGGTGAAAGCCATCAGGCTGGCACAGCCATCCCACAGGAAGACTCCCAGTGCTGTGCAGTACAGCAGCTCTCAAGGCAGGGAACAGGCTCTGGTGAGGCAGCACATCTCTGCTGCCACCACCTTCTGAGCCCAGAGCCATCAGCCTCTCCCTTCTGCCCCCCTAGCCCTCCTGCCGGCTTCCCCCACCCCTTTATAGCCCTGGCACCACCTGGGCCAGGCTGGGCAGCACCTGGGAGGGATGGGCTGGGTTAACCCTACACTTGCCAGCCACCTAATGCCACCCTCACCAGCAGCTCTAGAGGAGAGGGTTGGGGACACTCTGCATCCACATGTTTCAGCTGACCTGTCCCACCCCATCCCACCAGTCCACTCTCCTATGCCTCAGTTTCCCTTTGTGTTCCTGCCTGCCACGGCAGTTCTAAGGAAATTCCTGTTTTCTCCTCTCTTCCCTCCTTGAGGTGTTTCCCAGATGGACAGGCAACTTTCCCCATCTCAGCTGTCTCACCACAATGTGTGGACATGCACACCCTGCTCCCAGCATCTCTGGGACTGCTGTGAAGAGTCTGGGGCACAAACTCAACCCTTAGAAGTGTTTTCCTCCTGATGGCCACGTTGGGGTTTCCCAGCCAGGCTTGACAGCCTTTCACAAGTGTCTTGGCCTCTGGTTGCTTCTGTGCCCTGAAGTCCTCAAGAGCTGAACACTTTCAGCCACTTCACCAGGAAGTCAGGATTAAATTCCAGGTCTGGCTGGGATTTCCTCTCCTCGTCTGTGCCAGACTGCTCTGGCAGCAGTTCTGAGTAGCAGCCTGGTACTGTCTGCCTGGATTTGGCCCAAATCCCATTTATTCCATGATTTTCCCTGGCCCACAGCCTCTCTACTTCTTGTTGACACTGTGGCAGCCTCCTGCTTTCAGGCCCAGCCTCTCATGTGCCCAAAATTTCCCTCATGCAGGGGAAGGGCTGGAGCCCCCAGACCTCCTGGCTGATGAAGAAAGCACCAGTTTTCACTGGAAAGCAGGATTTGGAGAGGACTTTGGTAGATTAGACACATGGTCAAAATGTGGCACCTAATTCACTCAGGACTGGTTTAAATCCCCTTCCACATGGCCCCCACTAATGATGGGCTTTAAATAAACCAGCAAATGCTGGGCAAATGGGAAGGACTTTCCTCTGACATCATGAAGCACTGCCTGCGATATTTCTTCTCTGACTCTCCCTCCACCCATCTCCCATCCCCATCTGGCAGGTTATTTCCATCCTGCTCCCTTTTCCCACCACCAATGTGTCCAGCAGCACCCAAACCTGTGGAACGACGAGGTGTGAACGGGAAATCTCCTGGTGCAGCGCCAGGAACCGACGCTCCAAAAGCACCGGGAGCATCGTTTCAAACCCTCCCTTTCTGGTGCTTTGCGTCTGCATTGATTTCGGCTGACTACACCCACCAGAGAGCGATCAGAGCAGAGATGCTTCACCGTGTTCTGAGTTTGGACGCGGTGCCGGGTGGTGGCTTCAACTGGGGGAAATCCCCTGTCAGCGCGGCTTTTCGGGGCTGCCCCGAGGTCTGGGACCAGCCTCTGCTGCCCCAGCCGCTGTGTCCCGACGTGTCCGGTCTCCAACTGCCTGCACAGGGGCCTGGGCTGGAGGAGAGCTCTGGCAGGGGGTGCAGCCCCGGCACAGGGATGGCTCTCGGAGGGACACACCCGCGGGGTGCCGGCGGCTGGAGCGAGCTCTGGGGGCGTTCGCGATCCGCTCGAGGGGGGACAGTCCCCGTTCGCCTCCCGGGCCAGCCGTGCCCGGGCCGAGCCGTGCCCAGCATTCCCGTCCTTGGGGCTCCCTCTGCTGGGAAGGCCTCGGGGCTCCGGCGTGCCCGCTAGCCACGGGGCCACCGCCAGGGATGGGGCTCCCGGGCAGGGCCGGCATCCGCCCGCACCCCCGAGCGGGGCTGGAGCTGTCGCCCCGTTCTTTTGAGATTTTCTGAGCCTCCTGATGTTTACATTCTTGTCATGGAGTTTCTCACGCGCTTTCATGTAAATAATGATTGTTTGCGTTCTTCTCTGTAGGAGGAGAAGTTTGACGGGCTGTTAGTCTGACCAGTGCGGTTGGAGAGGTGGCAATGCCATCCTCCAATCCACTGTCGCCTTTGGAATTCTATAAATGCTGAGGTCTGAAAAACGAAGTGCTCTTTTCCTGTTCCTGCTCGGATGCTGGAACAGCGTGAGTTGTGTTACTTTGTGTCGCAGCGGTGACACGGAGCGGTGGGGGCCGCGCTGTGGCCGCTCCCTGCAGCCCCCCGGGAGCCCCAAGGCAGGGAACCCTGGGATGTGCTGCCATGGTGACCCCGGGGAAAAGGGGGCTGGAGCACCTCTGGGTTTGTCCAGGGAGAGGTGTGCGGGATTTCCTGGAAAACAGGCAAGAAGGAGTATTAAATGGGGAAGAAGGGATGTAAAATCTGGAGAGAATGTTTACACGTGGCAGAGAGCCTCTCTTAAGACTTGGGGAGAAGAGTAGGTTCTCCCCAGTCCCATCATATCTTTCCATGTCTGGGCACTTGTGGTCATTTATTTCCCCCCTTTCCCTTGCCCAGGGGGCTTGGGGGATTCCTCCCCACATCAGCAGGTACTTGACCCCTCAATGTAGTCACAATTTGGGAGTGGCCAGAACAGGTGGGGTACGGCAATGGGCTTGATGGATTGGACAGGGAAGGTGCAGCACTGGCAGCTGAGAGGGAGATGAAGACAGTGGGCAAGATTTTGGGAGATTTGGGGTGGTGGGAGTGGGACAAAAGCCCCTTTGGAGTTCGGTACAGCCTGGGGGAGCAGTGCTGCCAAGCCTGGGCTCTCCACCAGGGAAAGGGACAAGGGGTTTGTGCAAGTGTCGTGTGTCCACACGATGGCACCAGACCCGGAGCAGTGTCCCCAGCCATGGTGGCATGGCAGGACCTTGTCCCCGAGCCTTAGAGCTGTGTGATCCTTCATCTGGGAGCGATGATGGCTTTTTTGGCTGTGCCCCACTCGAGGGTAAGAGCTGTGCAGCAGCTCCCTGCCAGCAGCTCCTCTCAGCATCCCTCGAGCTTTGGATGTTCCTGCTTTTGCTCCAGGTGTAAAACAGGGCAGAGGTGTCTAAAACTTGATCCTTGTTTCTCTGCTTCAGCCCCCGGTTTCATCTTCTGCCTTCTCTCTAAAAGCCTCACCTGGCTCATGTGTGTACAAAGCTGCTCTTCCTGGCAGGGATTCCCTGCCAGGGACAGAAGTTCCCACCTCCCTATCCTCAGGACAAACCACAGCCCCTTCCCTGGGAAAGAGGGAGGCAGTGGGTGGAAGAGGTGGGTGCAGGGGAGCTGGAGCTTGAGGGTCCTACCTTGTCCTCCAGCAGCTGACAGGGCACCTGGGGGCTACTCACTGGGGACCAGGATTCCTTGCCTGGGGTCTGGCAGATGAGGGCTTTGACCACCCTGTGCTGTCCCATAATAGTCTGGGTGAGGAGCAGGAGCCAGGCTGGAGCCACCACAGAGGGCCTGGGAGCGTAAGGACTGTGATAATGGCAACCCTGCAGGTACCTGGGTTAAACCACAGGCTCTGAGAGGGTCCCAGTAGGTCCTGCACGGGCTCAGTGCCAGCAGGACTAACCCCAGCCCTGCCTGTGGGCAGCCAGGCTCTCCTCAATCCCCAGGGCAGCCCTTTGCTCTGGTCTGGCTGCTGCAGGACAGGACTCCCTTGGCTGCTTTACCTGATGACTCTTCCCTAGGGAAACAGGATATCCTTCCTATCCCTTCATTGCAGCCAGATTTTCCCCTGAGCCTCTCCCCATAAGGTACCAGAGGATCCTATTAGCAGAGGATAAGGCCACCAGAGGGGACTTTGACGAGCCCAGAGTTGGCCCAGGATCCCTCAGATGGAGCTCCTGCTTTGCCCATGTGCTATGGCAGGGTAGGTGGGGGCTTTCCCCTGCTCTCAGCTTCACCTGCTGCAAAGTTTTACACAGGCTTGGTGTGGAGTTTTCCTTGTGGTGTCTGCAGTGATCCAGGAGGTCTGACAGAGCAGGAGTGCACACGGTGCTCCCCGTGCCACCGGCAGGACAGGAACGTGTCCCAGGTGGGGCTGTGAGCCCCCTCCCAAGCTCCATCCCCCAGCCACAGCTCCAGCCTCATCTACACAGCTTCAGCAGAAAGCCTTTGCCTGCTCTTTCCCCAGCTGCTCCTTTCCCTGGGGAGTCACCCGAGCTCCCCATCCCCATGTCCTCTGTCCCCCCGGAGTCCCCCAGCCCGGGAAGCTCAGCAGCTGTGGAACCAGCAGTGAGCCAAGATCCTGTCACGGCAAAGAGCGTCTGGGTGCAGCCCCACACTCCTCTGTCTGCCCTCCTCCATCTGCCAGCTCTTGTCCTACATCCTGGCTGGCAGCGCCATGTGAGCGGCATCTGCCCCTTCCCGTCCCTCTGTCCTCTCCAGCCCCCCTGCACAGGGTGGACATTTGGCTCAAAGGTCTCCACAAAGCTTTGGAAATAACACCGAGGCTGAGGGCTCACGGGGGCAAGGGAAGACACTGCAGGACACGTGGTCTGGCCAAACCCAGGGCTCCCCCAAGAGATGCTGAGCTGTTAACCCTGGGAAAGCCCCTTTCCTTCTCAGCATCCTTAGGAGGGCTCAGTCCCGGCTTTCCCCATCTCCCTCTCTCCAACCAAGCTGGCTGCTGCCTGCCCCGTGTGGCTCTGAGTAGCTTTGGCTAAATCCCTGTCCAGAGGAAGCAGCTAATCCCCGTGGCCTCATGGCCAGCAGGGTCACCGGACCCTGGGGGTGGCAGCCCTGGGGGTGGCAGGGTGGAGGGATGGGGCAGGTCCCCAGGGAGAAGGGGCCGTGGGTGGACATGCCCGCAGGAGCGTGAGCAAAGCCACTGGCAGTGATGGTGCCTGGCCTGGCCGGGGTCCCAGGGCCGATGGCAGGACAGGAGCAGGGATTTGTGCCTCGGAAGGAGCAGCTCCATCGATTTCCATGGAGCAGATGGCAGGGTTTAGGAATGAAGCGCTTCCAGCAGCAATGCGAGCTGGGGAGGTGTAAAACCCACGGCTCCGAGTCGCGGCGGGGACTGGGAGCAGAGCAGAAAACGGGCTCAGCACGGGGACGTGGCTGAGCCCCCCATCCCCCCCGGGCCCACTCCCCACGGAGCCCAGCCCCACCGCTGCCTGCTTCCAGGGGGAAGCGCGTTTCCCGTGGAACGAGAGGACGTTCCAGACACAGGCAGCTTTTCCGCCAGGATTTCTAAAAATAATAACTCGGGACAAGCCGGAAAAAAAAAAAAATCTTTATTTTTCTTTTTTCACTCTTTTAATGCGAAGCTTTTGCCGTTCCCCTGGGAGGACACCACCCTCGCCGCCTTCGTGCCCGCCTCCCGCCCGGGGGGACGTGGGGGGAGCTCCGCGGCCCCGGGACCGCCCCCCGGCCCCGGGGGAGGCCCCGCATCCCCCCC
>VZRH01004238.1:284773-301560 GCA_013397555.1 Urocynchramus pylzowi | reverse complement strand
CATCCCTGCTTCCCTGCATCCTTGCATCCCTGCTTCCCTGCATCCCTGCATCCCTGCATCCTTGCATCCCTGCTTCCCTGCATCCTCGCATCCCTGCCCCGTGGAGGGTGAGGTGGCTGGCAGCTTGCACCCTTGCTTCCCTGTATCCCTTCCCCATGAAGGACAAGGTAGTTTGGAGCTTGTGTCCCTGCCCTTGGCAGATTCTGCCCCTGCCACTCCAGCCTTCATATTTCCTAAGGATCCTCCAGAGCTGGATGAGGCTCAGAGTGGCACTTCAAGGATGTTCTGTGGAGGGAAAGAACAGCTGTGATGTCCACATGGATGAAGAGACACCAAGGGGAGATGATAGAAGGTTAAACTACTATCCCAAGTGTCAGGGAAAAGGTGAGGAGGGCTGACAGTTCCTGCTGCCTCCAACAGAAAAGCTGTTGGGGTAGCAAATGAAGACTGAAGGTGGAGAAGCAAAATGGGTTGTGTAGGTCACTCAAGGACTCTGCAGGACTCCCCACAGCAGGAAAAAATCTGTGGAAGTCTGTTAGATACAAAAGCTCAGACATCCCTGTGCTGACAGTGGTGAGAGATGAGAGGACCATGGTCCATCCTGTGGTTCCTGCTCCTGCACTGCTTCCTGCACATCTGAGAGACATCCAGGCTGGCAACCATGGGGTAGTGATGGAGACAGACCTCTGGGCTGTCCTGCTTCCCTTCTCACTCAGCCTAGAGCAAGAAAAATTAAAAGCTAATATGATTTTCTGGGGGTTTTTTGTTGTTTGTTTGGTTGGTTTGGTGTTTGTTGGGGGTTTTTTTGTTGTTGTTGTTGGTTGGTTGGGGTTTTTTTGTTTGTTTGGTTGGTTGGTTGTTTTTTTTCTTTTGGTTTTTTTTTTTGGTTCCTAAAAGAAAGCAGTTGCTCCTACCCAGGAATACCTGTCCCATCTGGCTTCCAAGTTGCTCATTTTCATTGCATGAGCAAAGGACCAAGAAATAGACCATAAAAATAACTGCCTACAGCTGAACCTCTCTGGGAAGCTGGGATGCACAAAGGAGGTGGATTTAGGGGAGGCCAGTGACAGAGGATCTAGGCTATAAACCACCTCCTTCTGCTGCAGGGACGGAGGCTGTGCTCGTGCAGAGGAATGATCGGTGCTGCCATTCCTCTCATGCAATTGTGGAGTGTGTCAGGGCTGGGAAATCCCCAAAGCTCACGGCCAGATTAAGAATTAGCTGCAGATTGTAGTGAGATGGATTGGCATCATGGCATGGTACCCTCCAGCAGCCCCTCAGAGCTGCTCCTGCTGCTGTCTGATGCCATCGGTCCCTGTGCCCACGGGAAGGAAACACTGGGGAAGGAACCAAAACAAGCGGATGAGGAGCTGGCACTGTGCCCTCAGACTCTGTCCTGATCCTGATGGCCTGAGCCCTGAGCTGATTACCAGCAGCTTGATCTCTCCTCTAATGCCACAGCCTGGTGCCCGTGCAGGGCTGCCTGGGGGGAGCTGGTACACCTGGCTGCCAGCTTTTATGGATGCAGTTGTTTCCAGTCTGGCTTTGCTGGCTCTGCATTGTTTCTCACCTTCCCCAGCAATGAAGTGCACAGTGCAGGGAGAGAGAAAGCATCCTGCTAAACCACCCTCACCTGAGTGCCCAGGCAGCCTGGCAAGCCTTTGGCTGGCAGCCTGAATGCCAGGAGTTACCAGCATTGCTCAGGAATGAGAAAGGTCTCCTGGGGACAGCACTGGGGTGACAGAGGACACCATGGGAAAAGCCACTTTGCAGAAGGCAGCGCTTGGGAGGACAAGGACTGGTGTCACAGCGAGGGAGCGGCACATTCAAATGCAGGTTGTGTGTCTCCCCAAACAAGAGCCCTCTCACCCCTGTGATCCTCTTCATCCTCCTGTTCCCCTCCCAAGGCTGGGACACAGAAAATATTTGTTGTGTTTTTCCTTACACTACTGCTGGCAGAAAATTTTTCTGTACAGGAAACTTTGCAAAAGTCCTTGGGGACACACTGGAGGGGGTAGGGAGGGCTGTTAGACCCCAGAGCAGAAGGATCCCATCCAAGGACAAGCAGACTGTCCCACATGTGGACTCCAGAGCCCCAAACTGCCATCTCTGTTTGCAGAAGACAACCCTCAGCCCTGGGCTGGCAGCCTTTCCTGACAAGCCAAGGCACACCGAGCCCAGCCAGGCTGGGATCTGAATCATGACAGCTTCCCAACGGCCTGCACACAAGGGAAGAGTGGAGGATGCTGCTTTGCTCCTCTCTGTCCTCCTCTGGTCTCCCTGAGCAGCCAGGAGATGCTCTGGGCTTTTCCTCTCCCTAGCCTTTATCCCCCCAGCTGAGTGCCTGTAGCTCCAGCTGAGAGCCCATCACCTTGGCCTCTTGGCTGCAGGGCTATGAGGTTCCCACTCATCCTTTTCCAGCTGAGTGATTTCTCCTGGAAATTACACCTTTTTCTCGTCCCTTTTCTTGCCCCACAGTCCAGCCAGGTGGGTGTTAAACACCACACACACTTCCTGCTCCCTGTGCCACAGGGTGCCCAGGGCGTCTTATCCAGCACTGAGACACCCTGGGGACCTCATGGATTTGGGACCCTCTGGGCACTCAGACAAATGGTGCCACAGGCACTTGGAGAAGAAAGATTATACTTTATAGAAGGAGAATTTAACTCTGGGGCTGAGAGCTAAAAACTAAAGAGAGATGCTTAAATAGCCCAGGAGCTATAGGACATGCTGTGGTTTCTGCTGGAAGAAGGGATGTAGCTGTGAGGCCGGGTGGAATTTTGAAGTTGTCTGGTAAGTCTTTGTTGATGTTAACACACGCAGAATGGTTAACAAGCTACTGGATTGTTCAGAGAAATTACACCAGGATGAAGACCATCCTGAAGGCCTGGCACATCCACTACTTAAAAAGCAAAGAATGAAGGTTGCTGAAACTGTAGGTAATAATCTGACATGAAAGGAACCACACAGGACACAAAATAATGTGACTTTGGACCTCGTTATGACAGATACAGATGAATTAATTGCTGGGCTGGAAGGCAGGGGTTGTCCTGATTGGTTGACCTGATTCTGCTTGTTCTGGGAAAAAAGAAAAAAAAAAAAAAAAAAANCTGTTCTGGCTCATTTAAGTGTGATGCTCCATAGGGTTAATTTTTCCAAAGGTGAAAGTAGAAGAGGAATTCAGATTGGGAGGAATAATTTAGAAAAAATGTGAGAAAATATTGTGAGCTCTTCAGAAAGAGTTTTTCATATGTGGCATGTCACAGTGCAAACAGAGAGGAAATGGGTCTGGCTACGAGCCCATTCTGATTCAGTGGCAAATTGGAAACCAAAGAGCTACAGATGACAAGTGGAAGGGAAGAAGGACTGACTAAAAATCAGTCAATAAAATGGAAATTCAAGATGTTGATTACAAATGCTAAAAAAAAAAAAAAGCAAAAAAATCCATACTGGGCCAGGGTGAGGACAACAGAAGAGAAGTGCAGGTAGATGGAGAAGAAAAGGAGCTACAGCATTGATACAGTCTCCACCTAACATCAAGGAGATCATAAAACTGACAGTGATACATAAAAGCTGATGTGCTCAGTAAGTAATTCCAGGAGGGGATATACTTGTATCAGATGAGATATCATATAGACCACTGGAATCTCAGAGCTTAGATATAGTAGAGCACACACAGGAGTAAACTCACAAGCCCAGAAGAGACCCTGGATAGCTGGCAGAGGTGTCCTGCCCTACTAATCCTTATTTGCAAGAAGATCAGAGAAATGCTAATGTTTTGCCAGAATTTCTAAAAAAGGCAAATGAGATCACTGGATAAATCAGACCTGTTAACCTGGCATCATGCAAAAGAGTGGAAAAGAATCTGAGCATTAACCAACACGGAGCTAACAGAATATAAATCATGAACTGCCCAGTTTTTGTGGCAACAATGTTTGGGTTTGGTGCATGAAGGTCACTGCGTGACCACAGCATTGTTCTCGTGAACATTTTGACTGAGAACTCTGAGATACAATAGGATAAAGTATTTCCTGCAGGAGTTAGCTACAGGTGAGCCTCAGGAATAGATGACCTCTGTTGATACACAGGAATCTTCCCCACGGATAGGTGGGTGCTCCTGAATCCTTCTCACGGCGGGTAGCGCTGGCGCATGGCGGAAGGATGGGTAGTGAGATAAGGACATCACCGTCCTGCTCAGTGGTTTGTTACTTTGGTGAACTCAACCCATTCAAACAAAACATCTTAGCAAGTCAAATGCAAGGAGGAAGGAGCAAACTGTGGACTTCAGTTATCAAGTGGGGAGGATGGAAATGGTCAGAGCAAACATCTCAACCAGAGCTCCTTCTGTGATATGGGACTATAAGGAGTAGCACAGGTTTTGGATGTTTGATTGGAGAGTAATGACATGGCTGATGCAAGTTATGCCTATGATTTTCAGTTCAGTTCAGTTTTGTTTTGCCTTGTTTTGTTTTTAATGGAGATGAAACATGGGAGAAGAGGCAGAAAAGAATCACTGCAAGGAAGCCTGAGCATGGAAGAGAACGTGAGCACACATGCCTAGTCGGGTTATCTAAATGAAACAGAGATTAAGAGGTGTATGAGTGCTTTTCTAAGGCCACGGGAAAGCTAATTTCAGTTGATGTAGACAACACCAAACATTTACAGAGGAGAAACCGACAAGACAAACTCCTCAGCCTGCTGCTGACATGAGGGGTGCGTTGTGTCAAAGTTAAACCTCCAGCCTTTTCTCATCATGTTCCCAATCTCTCTGGCTTGGCAGAGGAAAGATCCACCACAGGTTTTGGAGACCTCACCCTGGGAAACAAAACCCTCAGACACGCCCTTTGATCCCCTACAGCAATCCAAATGTACATATTCATCTCAAGCTACTCCAAGCAGGTATCCCACAGCACATACCTAGGATACCTCGCTCTGCTGGCTAATTTCACACTCCTATCAGTTCCGCATTAGTCGAAGCATTAGGGCCACTTTGCGTATCGTTATCGGTGCTTGATCTCACAAGTGTCTGAAGGAAGGTGATGTTCATACAGCCTGACTTTGTTAACATCTTATGAGAATAGGCAATGCTAAAATATCCTTACTGCTCCTTCTAGGCCCATTTTAATCTAGCACCTTTACACATCGAGAGATTTATCATTTTATTGCTCTATTAAGAAAATTGTCCACCATTGTCTTCATCTGGGGTCCTTTGACCCTTTTCTTTATGCTGACAAAACCCTTAACTAGGAGTTAAAGTTTTTTAAATTAAAACTCTCAGGAGCCTAATTACCTCCATTTCAATGCTAAATGCTTTCATATAGGCAACAAACCAAAGGCGAAATTCTAAAGTCAGGGTAAATTCACATGAGAAGTTATCAGGCTTCCTCCGCAAGAAGCATGATTAATCACCAGAACCAACCAGCTAATGAGAGACTCTATGGGTTTATCTTCAGATCAAGACTTGGTTCCCTCCTGGAAGAGGTGTTTGCTTTGGCATCCATTGAAGCAGTAAGTGGGCAAAATACAAGGGCCTGTGGTGTAAAGGAAGCTACATGGGAGGGGTGGCCATTTTTTCTGGTCTGATCCTCCCAAAAGCACTGCACTCCACCTGCTTCACCAAGACCTGGAGGTGAGCAAATTGGCTCCCTGATATCAGGGCTGGGGAGACAGCTCATCCAGCCTGCCCTCCTCTCTGCCTTCAAGGGATCCCTTGATATGTACTGTAAACCAGGGAAGGGCAGAGAGCCAAAGTGTGGCTAACCCCAGCCCAGAGTCACCAAAGGCCT
Source organism: Urocynchramus pylzowi (assembly GCA_013397555.1). Taxonomy (NCBI): domain Eukaryota; kingdom Metazoa; phylum Chordata; class Aves; order Passeriformes; family Fringillidae; genus Urocynchramus; species Urocynchramus pylzowi. The sequence goes on along the minus strand of VZRH01004238.1, from coordinate 295,774 downwards.
GGGAGCCTGATACATAAATCTTAGACACGTGTCTGGAACTGTCACCAACCCAAAAGACCAAACAGAACATTCCTTGGAGGTCACAACTTGGAGAACTTGCTCCCAATCAAAATCTTCAACCCCAGCCCGAGGCTGATCATGGTGCTGAAGGGAAATCCCATTAGATTGGTGCTGTTCTGTGCTTTATGGCAGCTATGCCAGCATTGTCCTCGCAGACACAACCCAAGAGGTTGTCTTGAGATATCTCTTATTAACTGAGAGGTACCACTGGACACAGAGAACCTTCTTTTCCTTGTTACTTGGTGGAACGTCACTAACCCGATGAGATGGGTAAAAGGTGGGAGGATGAACTGTGCACTGGTGGTGGTTCTGCCTCTTGCTTGATGATAGCAGGCATGCCAGTAATGGATGGTGTCTTAGGGGTAGTAAAATCTCATCTTCTGTTGTCCCCTTGGTGCACACCTCATAAAGCTTTGCTCCAGCTGGTAGACTTCATCTTGCCCTTCTGGACATGGCCACATCTCTGGCATCTCCTCCATTTCCCACCACCATTTCTGGCTGCCCCAGCAGCACAGCACCCTGGGCAGGAGGACTTTTGCTCTGAGGAGACAGCAGAGAGTGCACAGCTTTGCTGTATTTATCTCCAGTGACCCATGCCAAGTATGTCCTATGCTTTCCATACAGCATCTCTGGGTTGGAGGTCACAGGGGCTGATGAGGGTGAATGCTTTGCCCTCAAGGCTGTTCTGGAAATGATTGTTGAATCTTTGAAATGGATGCAAGCCCTTGACTTCCAACAGGATATACTTTTGATATCTTTACAGAGGTAAAGATAAGCTGTCCTTGTCTTTGGGTGTTCCATGGTGTGAGGCTGTGGTACAGCCTAAAAGCCAAAGTTAGGACTGTTATTTGTTCCTTTAACTCAAAACATTTGAGGGCAACCATAATACCTCTTCTGGGACCTCTTCAGGAGACAGTCCAAATACTGCAACCAATTTCTCCAAGAGGGACAGGCTGCTCCCAGTCTCCCTGAAATTGTTTCTGTTTCTGTGGTCATTCATTTCCTGCTGCACATGCACAGAGCAAGGGGCATTGCTGGGAAACATGGGCAGATGTGGACAATCAAAATGTGATTCCATGGACTTGCCACTCCTGGGGAGCACGTGGGAATGAAAGCCAAGCCATAGCACTTTGGGGAAGGTCTCCCAGATCCCACTTGGCTGCCAGGCAGGGGAACCTGGATGGGAGCAGGAGTGCAAGGTGGGGGTGGGTCAGTCTGTAGTGCTTGGGAGCAGAGCTGCCCCATGCGCTTGGAGCTGCAGCCCCAATTTGGTGCTTAATGAGCACCAAATGTGCATAAAGCGAACAGAGGGAAAGCCTTTGTCAGGCACCAGCGGCAAGCAGCACTGCGGAAGCAGTCAGAAGAGCCTTTCCCCTTAAAGTTTACTACTTTTACTACTAGCCTGGCCTGGAAGCCTTTATTGCTGCCGGCAAAGCCAGGACTTTGCTCTCGAGCCAGCCAATGGGAAGCATCAGAAAACCTGCATCCATGTGTATGAGCCTGGTGCACCTTTGTGTGCATTCCTCGGTGTGTGGGTGCCCTGTGTCTGTGTGCGCATGCCAAGGGCTCTGCGCGTGGGTTGGGGTGGGGCGGGAGCTCGCCTCGCCCTCCCGGCTGCTGCTGGGGGAGCCAGCCGGGGGGCAGCCAGCGGCTGCAGGCACCTCCCGCTGCTGGGAGGCTCAGGGGGGAAGTTCAGCAGTTCTGCAAACAGAGGCCTCTCTCAGAAATGCCTACAGCCACTTCAGGGGCAGGTCTGCAGAGGAGCTCAGTGCCCCTTTGCAGAGCTGGAAGGAAGCAAGTGGCTTCTGCAGGGAGCCCGTCACCTTGAGGCCTCCTCCGTGCTCTTTGGAGGGTCTGCCCCCACTGTGCCACACACCTCCCTGTGCAACTCAGAAACGCTGCTGGAGCTTTTTGGAGAGCCCTGGTGAACACGTGCACATGGATGTGGATCCTGTGGGTGCAGAGTGGGGCAGGGTTGGTGCTTGAGCTACCACTGGCAAGGCCCCAGCAGAAGCCATGCTCTTGGTTTTCACTGAGTCCCAGCCAGGACTGGGAGCTTCCAACAACAGGGAGGTGTGAAAGGTGCTGAGGCCATCTGGAAGGGACATGTTCTTTGCTGATGCGAGTGACAAAGCCCCCCCCAGCTCCAGAGGAGCTGCCAGGAGCTATGGAAGCCAGAGTATTGTGACTGTCCTCCTCCATACTCCGGCTACCGGCCCCCTACCAGCAGCAGGGCAAGTGCCTGGTGACTCCTGGCTGAAGGGTCACTCCTGCAGCTTGAGTCCTCAGTTAAGCCATGCATCCTGTGATCTTGGTGGGAGACCTAAAGCTGGAGCATCCTGCGGTCTGCACCATCTGATGGGCACTTCTGCATCACCTGACTCCTGTCCTCGGGGTGCTTCTCCCAGGACTGACATCAGCCTCCTTGTATCCATGGCAGGTGGAGGCACTCGACCACATTTCATCTGTTTGTCCAGGATGGCAAGAGAAAGCTGAATCCTGGCATCCTCTGCTGCTCCTGGCCCTCCCAGGGCCCACAGTGTCTGGGAGCTGTGGCAGGCATGCCTGCCGCACCATGCGGCATTTCTGCAGGCGAGGAGGCCTTTGAGAGGCCGGGATAATGGCTAATAGTGCTGTTTTCCTCTGCTCTGCTTTCCTTCAAGTGAATTACCAGGGTCTTGCTGGGAATTATCCTGCCATTACCCAGCGCTCTGGGGAGCTGCCAGTGATTTACTTAACAGCAAACAACACAAAGAGCCGGACACGGCGGGAGCTACACAACCGAACAAGCTGGGGAACGTGCAAGTGGAAGAAAAATGCTGGAACAGCAGCCAGGGTGCAGGGATCCGGCCAGGGCTGCCAGCCACAGATGGGCACAAGGATGTCCCCAGGATCTGCCCTCAGTTTGCACGTGGAGGTGTTCCTGCCAAGGGTAGATTTGGTCCTGGAAATGTCAAAGGGTAGAGGCCCCACGGTTCTGTGCCTGACTGGCCAGGGGGAAGCCCAGGGCTGTGGCACAGAGGAAAATCCATCATTACTCATGATTCTCCCTGCTCCTGGAGAGGTATTGGACTCAGGGATGGTGGAAGGCTGTGAGTGGGTTGGCAGCAGAGCCAGGACTGACCCTCTGCTCTACACCAAGACCCACCAGTGCCTGCATAAGGGGTGCAGCAGAGACAAAGAGTCCTGATCTCTCCCATTGCCTCTTTGCATCTTCCAGATTTTGTCCTTGTCACTCTTTATTATCCCATGGGTGAGCAGGGCCCTCAGACACCCACGGCCTGGCTCGCCCCGGCCACACTGCTGCCTGTGACAGCCTCAGCTCCAGCAGATCACCACAATGCCAGGCTGCCCCAGGCTGCTCCCACCCTCCTCCGGGATCTGCCCTCTGCACACAACAGGCTGCGGACACCCCCACAGACACGTGCTTTCCTTATGTGTCCCCAGCATTTGTGCTGCACCCTCCCCACAGGCTCTCACGCTTGCCATGTGTCCCCTCTCCTCGCACAGGCTGCCCCTGCACAGCCGCCACGTGGCCCCCCAAGCCTCCCAAGCACCCACAAGAACCCCCTTGTCCTCCTGCCCCGTGCACAGCTCTGCACACACACACACTCTCCTCTTGACACTTCACAGGCGCCGGGCGAAGGAGGGGCGAAGGAGGGGCTCCTCGAGTGCTAGAAAGTTGTTCCTACTCTGCGCTGGGAGAAACCACATTACTCACGAGTCCCTTTTTAGCGCAGCTATGTGTTTCCCCCTTCCATCTCCAGTCCATTAGCTACTATGGAAACAACATGTCATTGCCCGGAGGTGGAGTTCAGCCACAGCCAAAACAGCCGCGGATAAATTCCAGCACCCAAATTCACATCCTGGGGCAAAGCCTCTGCAGTTCAGCTGGGGAATGGGAGCAGAGTCCTGGCTGTGCTCAAGGAGCAGACCTCAGTCAGGGCATGCTTGCTGCAGGATCTGTGGAGCGCAGAAAGCACTGGTGGGGACCCCGTTGTCCCAGCCAGAGTGGACGTGCCATCTCTGGGGAGGGCCAGGATGATTTACACTTCCAGAGCCTGACCAAGGGCGTGTGAGTGGAGATAAACAGCAGATGCACAGGGGCTTGGCTGCCTCATGTCTGCTGCATCCTGCAGCACCCACTGCCCAGCCTGTGGCAGCTCTCAGCTGTGGATTTTGGGTGGCCAGCCTAAGTGCTTCATGCATCTCACCCAGGCCGCCGTTGTGGGGCAGAAGAAGCCGGGGTTCCCATTGCACCAGGGTGGCCAAAGTGCTTGAGCTGAGCTGCTGCAGGTGAGCAAACTCCTCAAACTCTGTCCCCATCCCCTGAGTCACCTGGCTATGGAGAAGGACTATCAGTGTCCCAAAGCCTGCCTGGCTCTGCATGGGGAGATACATGCAAGGTGGGGCAGAAGCTGTAGGGACCCAAGGGAGTCACAGTTTAATGGTGACTGTCCTTTGTCATATCCCCTTGGGACCTGGAAAGCCTGGAGGCTTTCATAGCAAGGGGTCCTGGCTCCAGTCTTCCCTGGCAGATGGGAAATACTGGATATAGGAAACAAAGCCATTAGAAGGAAGAACTTTCCTCAGTAGCAGCCAGCAGTCCATGATGGAGCTGTGACATCCAACACTGCTGCTGCCCAGTTGTCTGCTGCTGTCTGTGGGCACCCTCCCAGCCTGGACTGACCAGGAGCTGCCATGTCCCGCTCTGGTGGCTTTGCAGTGCCTGGGGACAGCAGTGCCACACAGTAGTCAGTAACTACCCCAGCACTTCCAACAGCTTACCCAGAGACACGCACCAGAGCCAGCTCTGGCCTAGCTTGGACACTCCCTTCCTTCCCCAGCTTCTTCAGGAGATAGAGCAGGAAAACCTGTCAGTCCCCAGGGCAGCCTTGGAGTGATCCACTGGCTTTCGAGTTGGAGCAGTGACCTGTGTAAGTGCCTGCCTGGATCAGGGCCAGTGAGAGCAAACTCTGGCCTTGAGGCTCCATCAGAGGAGGGAGGGAGAGAACAGAGGCAAGCAGAGATGCCTTTCCAAAGCAGGAAGAGGAACTGCCTGTTAGAAAGGCTTCTCTGCAAAGAGGTGAGCACCATCTCTGAAAAACAACAGAACAAACATTGTGAGGAAGAAAAAAATAATGCTGGTTTCTAGAGCAGGGATTTTCAACCTGTTCTGCTTTGCTGATCTCCAAAAATATCCCACCAGAAATGCGAGTTCCTTTGTAGCAAACCCACACCACCTGGCAAGACACTTCCTGGCCTCAGTTACTCTTCCTTAAAAGCAGCCACGGAGCCATGGGGATCCCCCAGCCACAAAAGCTTCAGCTCCTGAGAGCACTGGAAACACAAACCAGGCTTGTTTACCCTCATGGGAGCCCCATGAAATGGATTGCAGCCCCAAAATCCCAGGGCACAGTGTTGCAAGAGCAATGCTTGTCCCACACCCACTAAGGAAGGAGCAGGAGGGCACGCAGTGAAGCTGGGAAAAGCTGAGGTGCACCCCTGGGAGATCTGCAGTGGCAGGTCTCTTGGGGTGGGTGCTAGTGAGTGTCCCCATCTGCTGAGCCACTTGTTTCCAGGACATTGCAAGAAGATCTAGACTCTCCCCCTCACATCACCACCAAATTTGTTTAAGATTGGTCCCATGGGTTTGCAACAATTAGAAAGGAATGAGCAGCAAAAATGGGAGAAAGGCTCCTTTTCTTTGGAAACCAAGGTGGACAGTAGCTAAAATAAATGCTAAGGGATGCGGGAAGGTGTGAAGGAAATAAGTAGGAAGAGAATGATCCTGTTAAAATATCTCTTCTCTCCAAAATCCTGCCTATCACAGGTGTCTCCACTGAAGTTAACAAGTAGGGGACAGTCCTGAGATACAGACTGTCCCCAGTCCTTGTCTAGAATCTCAGAAATGCCACCCAAGAAAATCTCTTGGCAGGGATCTTCCCTGTGTTCCCATCCTGGGGCTAGGAGTGTGAACACAGACCCCATACGCTCTGCAGCTGAGCTGAGTGACACTGTGACCCCATGGGGATGGCATTTCCCCCACATCCCATTTGCTTTTAGCCACTGGTGTAAGGAGCATTCTTATATCTCTTCGACCAGAGAAGCTCCCCTAAAGCCTGCACAGCCATGAGACAAGTTGGCCAAATAAACTGGTTGAAAATAAAAAAAAATTAAAAAAGGAAAAAAGGCAGAGTCCATTCCCTAATTTCCTTTTGTTGCACAAGCAGTGAGGAGGCCGCACACCGGCAGAGCTGGACGGCTCCTTTGGCAGCGGCACAGATTTCGATCGGCTTGAAGCAATCATGAAAATGCAGCCTGAACTTCCAGTGACTCACCCAGAGAAGGGAAACTTCCTGGCTTGTGTGTTTGAGCATTTCTGGAAAAACTGCTATATTTGGCATGGAAAATAGGAAGGATTCCTCCAGTTGCTCGAAACGGGAGCAGCAGAAATGAGTCAATGGGCAGTTGAAGAACGTTGAACAAGGACGTTCTCTAAATTATTCATTGTAATTCTCCACATTGTGTATTTTCCCCACAACAGGCTCAACAGTGACAGCCCAGGATGGCCCAGGCTCTACCAGGAAGATCGTCAATTTATTGCTCCGACAGCCACCCCGGCACTGCACGTTGGCTGTGCATTACTGACTGTGGACATTACGGGCTGCTCCCCATCTGTTTACCAACAAATACTGCTCCTAAAGGTATGGCAATGTGCTTATCGCTACACGTTGACCCAGCGTGAAAAATCTGCCAATTTATATTTTCATGACATCAGTAGCTAGAAATGCAGTTCTTGCCAGCTTCAAACACTCTCAAATGTTTCATCTAGTATGCAGGGGGAAAAAAAAAGAAGGAACTGCTCTTCTGTAAATTACTGAAGTTGGTGGAGGGGGGAGCTATTTTGAGGATTTCAAATGCATTCTTCTCTCCCTTTTTTTTTTTTCCAATAGTTGTCCAAATGGTTATTCAAACAGCTTGTTCATTAAAATCCTGAGTTGGTAAATGAAAATTGTCATTTTCAGATCATATTGTTATTACCTAAAGGAAAAAAAATGAATAAATTACAAGCAAAAAAAATCAACAACTTTTCATGAAAAATCTGCTAAAAAAGGAGAGAGAGGGTAGCAAATATTTTCCATTGGGTGCAATGCCAACCGGCTCCTGGTTAGCGTATATTAAATTAAATATTCAATTTGGTCATGCCCTGCTTTTATTGGTGGATAAAATATCGACAAATACATCTAATGCAGAGAAATGCTTCATGCTGCAGCCTGGCAAATCCCATCGCAGCTCTTGATCAGTGCTCCGGGTGGGAAAACCTGTTCCTCTTGCCACTGCAACCCTGCAAGGCTGATGCCTGGGATCCATGGCTATTGCATGGGGAGTCCTTTCACCTTGTGACCTGCTGATGTCCATTGTGGCTGGGCCAGCAGTGGCTCACCAGCACCTCTGCCATGATGCTGAGGGCAGGAAGCAGAAGAGGGATGTTAGGCAGTGACCCTCTCCCAGACACTGAGGCTTTGCCACTGAGGGACCTCCAGAACAGGGAATGGGACCACTGGATTTAACTTCTTCCAATTTCTCTGCTGAACTTATCCAATTGCTTTTTGTCTGTAATTTTTTAAGCCATTTTCCATGCTCCCACAGCAAGGAGGCCACAGCTCAGCTGTGGCAGGAGAGCTCTCCCTTTCACTGGAGTGGAGCTTGCTGCTATCTGATGGCCCCACGTTCTTGTACAGGGAAGAGCCAAGCACCCACCTTGATTTGGCAGACTTCTTTCCCCTTCCCTGTTCAGCCCACTCTTTCCAAAGGTGTTGTTCAATGGGAACCACCCTAAGCAGGAGGGTTTCAGCCTGGAAGCAGCAGCCTCCTTCCCCTGGCTCCTCCCTGCTGGGCTGGAAGGTGGCCAGTCCCTCCAGAGCTCCCGCAGCACGGGGGGCAAGCTGGGAGATGAGTGGAGGAGCACTCCTATCCCCAGCACCCCACATCTTCAGCCCACCAGGAGCCCCAGGCAGGAATGAGATATGTTGGCATCATATCAGAGAGAAGGGTCTTGTCTGGGGCTCTGCTTTGCCTCTCGAATGCTGCCCCTGGAGATTTGGTATCTGCTTGAGACTTCTGGTCCATCAATTATTTAATTCCCTCCAGCCATGTGGTCTCCAGCCCCGAGTGCTTGTCTCCTCTGAGTGCACAGGCCTGCTTATGGGGGAAAGGGGTTGGGCAGGGGGATGCAGAGCTGGGGCTGGGCAGAGGATTCCCACCGGGAAGCGAAGCAGAGGCACAGGGGACAGGTCCCACCAGCTGAGTCTTGAGCTGAGCTCTTGAGCCGGCACCTTCTTTCCCATTGGTTGGAGGGATGGATTCTTCTTCTGATCCCTGGGGACGACCCTGAGGAAAGTACCTCCCTGCTCCATGCCTCACTTTACCCACCTATAAAATAGGGCCGAGGATTTCACAAGTGGTGTGAGCTCCAGTGGCATCCCAAATGTGCGTGCAAGACGATGTTTTGCAATAAGCAAGAGCGTGAGTCTCGCTCCTGCTCGCAGGGGCTACACCACCAATGCGCCTTTAGTGGATCACGTAAGGCTGGTGGTCCCCGTTTGCTGCTGCTGCCTGTGCTGTCTCAAGCTAAAGCAGCATGGCACAGCAGGGCACAGCATGGCACAGCAGGGCACAGCATGGCACAGCAGGGCACGGCAGGCACTGCTGGGTAGGCAGGACAAGCTGCGACACGCGGGCAGGCAGGCGGCTGGAGCCGGGTAGGTGTGTCCCTGTTACCCAATAAATAACTCAAGCCCTAAAGCAGCCCATTGTAATTACAGGGGCCCCGCGCAGATTGAAAACGAAGAAGAAGGAGGGGAAAAAAGGAAATCAAGGTTCAGTTCTTCCCCAGGAGGTAGCGCTCCATGGGGAAAGCAATAGAAGGGAGCGGTGATTTATATCTCTCCAGAGGAATTCTCCTTTGCAGGGCCGCCCAAGGCGCCGCCAGGTTCAGCTGAGTTTCTCATCTGAATATGCATAAGGCAGTAATTAATTCTCTCTGATACTGATCCAGATTCGGGGTTGGTTTGGTGAGTGTGTGCATGCACGTTTTGTGTCCGTCTTCTCCCAGGTGTGCTAACGCACCAAGGAGGGATGAGACGAAGGAGTGGTGGCTCTCCACAGTTGTCCTTGCAGGATGGTAGCCATTGACACTTCAGGGCCAGCTTGGGGCAGACAGGTGGCCCTGGGTGGGTGGGGACTCCTGTGGGGTGGCTCTGGGTGGTGTCCTGCTGGGGATAGCATGAGCAAGGGGGAGAGAGAGTAGGGCACAATCAGGGTCATGTGCCTGGGGCTGGCTACACCATGGAGCTATCCCTGCCCAAACACACACCCAGCCTTGGGCACGTGCAGGAGGTGTTTTCCCTCCTCCAGCAGACATTGCAAAGATACCGTGTTTGCAAAGTGCTGAGAAGAGGGAGGGAAGGAAGAGAATCTTGACTCACCTCCTCCCTCCCACCTTCCTCTCTCCTTTTAAATCTCTTCCATGCATCATTTGAGCAGTGGGACAGGAGCCCTGAGGAGCGAACCTTGTGTCTGGCCAAAGGCCCAGGCCTGGGGCGGGATGTGGGTGTGTAAACACCACGCCAAGGGGCCTTGCTCTGGGTCTGATCCACAGCTCCTAGTCACAACCAGCCTTCAAATCAGGGGAAAACCAGAAAACATTAATGAGAGAGAAACAACTGTTTTCCAGCTTCACAGAGCCCACACCCTAGAACACAGGTCTAGGTCTCTTCCCCTGGCCCCAGGAGCATGTTGCTTCAATGGCCTCCTCACCCTTCCCTTGAAAGAAAGGCAATAATCAGCTTTCCTGCCTTTAAACCTTGCCATGGGGCTCTGGCCGTCTCTCAGGGATGAGTTGAGGTTGTTCCAACACACAGGCAAGGAAAGACAGAGATGTGAGTACAGGTACCTGGGTCATGGCATCGGCAGTGCTGGCCCTTGGCAGCCAGGAGGAGATACTGGATCCACTCCTGATGTTGTGGGCTCCCTGGAACAGCCAGCATCCCAAACTGGAGGCTTCCCTGGTCCCCCAACCATGTCCCCACTCTGCCTGTAGCCAGGAGCAGTGCTGAAGTATATTGCCCCCCTCCACCTGGCCCTGGCTCCTGACAGCACCCACATGCAGCAGAAAAGGAACTGCCTTAGCCCCACATCTCAGCCAGATAGGGCAGTGGCTTCCCAGAGCCACAGAAAAGGCAGTGAGCATCAAGGGACCATAGTGTCATTGCCTGCTGGGGTCAGAGGATCTGGAGAGGTCACACTCCCTTTCCCACACTCTCCAGTCACAGGGGATAACTCCTCCAGAACGCTGTCCTCACTCTGGGGCTCTATGCAGAGGCCCAAGGACTGTGCCATGTCCTGCCTACCACATCCAGCTCCATCCAGTGGAGTGCAGAGGAGACAGACTCCCTACATCCATCTGAGGGATCCCTGTGATGTCTACAGGCTTGGAAGCAGCGGGCTGGGAACAGCTGGTGAGTCAGAGCCCTGTGTTGTAACGTGGGGGGCAGAGCGCGTGTTGGAGCAGGGATGGCCGTGAGCTGCAGTGTGGGGCCCGCCTGGGCCTTTTGCAATCCTCTGGGGAAAGGCAAAGTCAGTCTCCATCCCCTAATTAAAGTGTGCCACAGGGCCCCGCTCCTGCCTGTTTATGTGGTTCGTGGGGATGGACAGAGGAGCAGCAGCCCAGGACATGGGGAGGAGGGCGGCCTCATCAGCCCTTCCCTGGGCTGGGGCAGCTGGCACTCTCGAATGCAGTCTCTGGCTCCTGCAGCCAGGTCTCAGCCTTGGCCCCACAGTCTCTCAAAGACACTTTTTGGAACCATGAGCTGATTCCAGTTCTCTACACACCTCCCCTCCCTCCTGTGAGCGCACATGAAGCTCCTTCCCACCTCC
>VZRH01004238.1:265521-278834 GCA_013397555.1 Urocynchramus pylzowi | reverse complement strand
AGTGGCGCGCGGTTTGAATGGCGGCCGCGCGCGTGGCGGCGCGGGTGAGCCCCCTGCCGGCGGGAGGCGCGGGCTGCCGCCGCTGTCGTCCTCGGGTCCTGATTTCCCCCGCTTCCCACAGGGATCCTGCCGAGGGCAGGGCCGGGGAGAAGGTAGAGCTTTCCGGGCCGGTGGTATGTGGCTCTACACCGCTGCTATTCATTCCATAGACAAACAGCCCTGACACACCTATAATTAGAGGCTGTGTCCCAGTCTTGGCGCCGGAGCAGCTTTGCTGCTGCACCGGCCCTTGGTCTGGACGCTCCTGCGCATATCTGTTTGTGTTGGACTGGGAAAAGAAAAGGGGGAATCTGATGCTTTCTGCAACCCTGTTGCTACCACAAACTTCATGACCTGGCACCGTGATGGTGGTTAAACTGAGAGCATTTTCACTGATGCAGGAAAGGTCAGGGCTGGAGATCTGTCCAGTTAAAATGCCCAAGAATGAGCTGTTCTTTCACTGAGAGAATTACTTGCAGTTTGAACGACTCGTTTTACAAAGAACTGTTGGGCACATTGAGAGGTGGAAATTGTGACTGCTTGACTTGCTCTGTGTTTAACGTGGGAACTGCTTTGTTGCCCTCGTGCCCCTGTGCCTGTCGTGATGCAGCAGCTGTCGTCCAGTGATGCATAAGAGGCCAAATGGTTGTGATCAGTCTCCAGGGAACAGGGCAGTGGAAGCCACTGACAGTGTAAAACTGTGGTGGAACTGGGCAGTGTAGAGGAGGGAGCCTGGGATTTATGTGTGAGCAGTGAACGGAGGAGGGAGCTTGTGTGTTTGTTTTACTCCAAACTCCTGGGTTGGTTTGCTTAGGTGAGGTTTTAACAACAGGTGTTGTTCCCCCCGCAAAGCTTTGTTCAAGGGGAAGTCTTTCCTCAGTGCACTGGCAGTCTGTGGGTGCCTCTGGAACCAGCATCTGTCTATTTAAGTAACCTGGTGGTCTAAAACGCCTCCCCTGCGCAGTCTGCAGGGCGGTAGAAACCCTCCCAGAAGGGAGCAGTGATCACCCTAGCTGGGCAGGGCCGTGCTCTTCCCTGCCGTGTTCCCACGAGGCAGTGGCTCCCGGGAGTGAAAGTGCCCGCTGTCCGTGGGTGGCACCGGCAGCTGCAAAGGGCCAGCAGGAGGGGGAGAAGCCACCGCAGTGGAGCAGGAGCTTCCAGCAACTTTTAAACACCTCATAGCCGCTGCTGAAGCCGGCTGTGGCTGTGCTGCTGGCCCTGGGGAAGGGCCTCCCTGCTTTCCTTGGCTGGGGTAGTGCTCACTGTGCTGAAGGATCTCGCTCCAGTTGATGGAGGAACAGAAGGGGAGGAGGATGCAAGCAGAGATGCCAGTGTTAAATCCAAGTGTTCTTAATGCGGGAACATAAAGTTGGATCCTTTCAGCCTGTTTGCTGAGCGACTTGGCATGACATTTTGACAGTGATCAATAGCAAAAACACACAAGCTCCCGCTCTGCTCGCAGTGGAGGCTTGAACCAAACTAGCCAGGCATGGCTCTTGGAGCAGTGTAAAAATAGACTTCTTCCCCCACCCCATCCTGTTACACTTTAAGCTGTGAGCTGGATGCTGGAGCCTCCTCTCTGCTGCTGTGAGAAAGACCAGGCGTGTAATATTTGCCATATGATTTTCACTAGGCAGGGCAGAGCCCACAGCCTCTGCTATTGAGTCCCTGAGATTTGTTCCTGCTGTGGAGGCACTGAGCAGCCGTGGATGCCCACAGCCCCAGGATGGCAGAGCCCATCCTTTGGACAGGGCTGCCGGCTCTCCATGGCATTGCAGGAGCTTGTGTGGACTGTGCTAAGATGGGCAATCAGCCAGCTCTGCTGCTGTTGAGCATATATGCAGGCAGCCAGCTCTGTCTGTTTGGGAGCTCAGAGGTGAAACAGAGCAGTCTCTTTTTTAGAGGGCTGCTCTGGCAAGGCTGACTTGGATTGAGATTCGCCCCCATGTTTTCCCGTTCCCAAGGAGGAGCCAGAACGTGGCGACCAAATCACAGAACAAATGTGTACGAAGAGAAACCAGCGCCTGCTCTCGCTCTCAGACTGGGTTTTTCACACCTGATCTGCAGCTTCTCTGACCCAGACACCTGGAATCGGGGTGACTTCTCTGCTTTTCTGCTCCTTCCAGGATCTAAAAGAGAAGAAGGAAGTTGTTGAAGAAACAGAAAATGGCAGAGATGCACCAGCCAACGGCAATGCTGTGAGTATGGCTGCAATCTGCTGGGAGAGGCAGTCTGTACACCAGTGCCTTTTTGTTCTCCTCTTCTTGCTGCAAGTTTGTCCCTAGCAGTGTGGAGAGGGGGATCCCTGTAGATGGCAAGCCCTGAGCCCTGTGAAGCCCTCCAGCTTTGGTGCTTCACGTTAGGCAGACACTCCCAGCCTGTGGGCTGTTCATGTGTGTGCAGAAGAGAAGGGCTGGGCTTGGATTCCCTCCCTGATAGCTGTGTGAGGCTGTCCAGTAGCAACTCTTCCCTAGACAAGGATAAAGAGGAAAAATAATGTAAAACCCACTAGGATTTACAATGTTACAACCAGTTCAACTGGGAAATACATCAGGTACAAGTAAACTGGTTGGTTTCCTCTTTTAACATGCTGGGGGAAAATCACTGTGCCACATCTCAATGTGTCATGAGAGCCATTACAGGCTTTGTCTCAAAGCTGCAGCTCCAAGTTACTGTAGGCTTGATCCTTCGTGCCTGGGCTGTCTGGGTTGTGTGGAGGCAGGCAGAAAGCGGGATGCGCGCCCAGGGCTGCGGTGGGCTGGTGCTTTGCTTTCGGCAGCAAAGGTGGGAACGCGCACTTGTGCTGAACGTCTCTTCCACCTTCTCCCTTTCCCAGTGCATTTTTTTTAAGTGATGTTTTGTCTTGCCAAGGAGAACGAGGAAAACGGAGAGCAGGAGGCTGACAACGAAGTAGACGAAGAGGAGGAGGAAGGTGGTGAAGAAGAGGACGAGGAAGAAGAGGGTGATGGTAACTTTGTTTGTTCCCCCCATCCCACAGCGGTGTCCTGCTCTGGACAGCAGGCTCCCGGGAAACGAAGGCGAGCAGAGAGCAGCATCTCCCCCTCGTGGCTGTGGGCAGAGAGCTCCCACCAGCCGGGCTCGCTCCTTTCTTGCTCGCCGGAGCCACCGCTGCTGGGAGTGAAGTCAGCCTTGAATCCCTTCCAGCAGGTTCGGGGCAGATTCCTTCCTCCCTCCCTCTGGCCAGACGGCACCGCACCGCGGCGCTGAATAAGCGCATTAGCCCTTCCTTCCGTGCGAGTAGTAAAATCTGCCCTTGACTCCTGTGAGCGCAGCCGCTGCTGCGGACACCAGCGCCGGCCAGTGGACAGGGACAGCCCTGGGTGGCCATGCCTTGGCCCAGGCACACAGGGTGTGTCACCGTGCTTGTTCATGGAGCAGCGTGCTGAGAGGCCCGTGCAGCCCTCTTTCCCAGGCTGGATGCCATGTGGAAACTAGCAGAGGAACCTGTGGCTCTTTACTGATCCTCCAGCTGGAGTAGATAGGCTTGCTTTGAACCTTCTATGGCTGCAGTGTCCCCTGTCTCCCTGTCCTCTGCTGCTTCCTGACCTGACCCAGCCTGGAAGTGGCTTTTGGCAGCAGTGACTTGCCGAATCACTTCTCACCCTCCCTGCTATTATTTTTTTCCCAAGATTTGCTTGGATGAATAACATTGTTTATTTGTATCGCTTGTTAAGGCTGGGAGAAAACCTTTCTTGTTACGCTGAGATGAACTCAGGGCCCCTGATTATCTGTTACTAGGTTAATCCCCTGTGAATTTTTGTTTTACGTGCTGACCTACTAACCTGCTGGCTAGTTTTGGGAGATAGGGACAAGGCTGAAAATTTAATGACCATTAAACCAGTGCTTATTCTGAAAGTGTGAGCTGGGAAAGCCACCTCCTTTGGGGAAGCGCTCTCTCAGCAGGAATTGGTAGGAATTGGTTCACTAGGAACACCTGGGAATTGTGATCCTCTTTAACTTGTGGTTTTAACCCCTGAGGACAGATGCAGCACTGCTGTGTGCTGTCCTGAGCCCATTTACCCCCGGCCTTACTTTAGGGTGGATGAGATGGGGCATACTTGGCTCTCCCCGCTCCTTTCGGGCAGGAGCAGGGAGGATGCGTGCGCTGCAGGCGCATGTGTGGGGTGGAAGTGTTGCTTGGATACTGCTGTGACAAACCCAGGGAGCTTTGGTCCCGCAGTGCCAGCCCTGCTCTTCCCAGCTCACCGAACACAGGCACGGTTTGGCACGCGGTGCCTGGAGACGCCGATGCCTTGTGGGGATCCGGCACAGGCTCTGCCTGCTGGCACGGGCTCTGTCCGTGCTTGCTGCCCTCGGGCGATCCCTGCCTGAGAGCTGCACCTGAGCACTGCAGGAGAGAGATTTAAAGGCAGCAAGTCCAGCTTGCATCAGCTTTTTTAGCCGAGACTTGCAGCCAAATTCCCGGGGTTTGACAGCAGAGGATAGCTCGAGGGTATATTTTCCTCTCGCGTCTCTCCATCCCATCTCATTATTTGCTTTGCTTAAAGCAGCTCAAAGAACTAAAAATGCTCCCAATCAGCTTGGCACTGTCACCTGACCTGCCGGCCAGCCCAGTGCATGTGATGGCTGCAGGGGTGTTGATCCATCGCTGGGAGCTAATCTTGGCCCTTCCCGCTGCATGGGCCACACCGCAGCTGGGCACACGTCAGGAGGGGAGGGGGGAAGGGAGGATGGGCTGACCTTAATCCCCCCGGCTGTCCAGGCTCTCCGTACGTGTGGCTCATGGCAGTGGTTTAAAGCCAGCTTACTGGCCTTAACTCTCTAAGTTTTAGTAGGGTCTCCTGTTACACAAGAGACTTGTCTCGACAGCTGAGAAGCTGTTCTGCCTCTGGGCTTGCCCCTGAGTCCCCAAAACTGGCCAAAGGTGACTGACTCAGTCGTTCTGATCCACTGGCCTATTTGAGCTTAAAGTGGGTCAAAGCCCAGAGCTCGCTGCTCATCCTCCTGGCTGGCTGTAAGATAAGTTGGAAGCATTTGTTTGCTGTTCTGATAATTAGAAAGTGTTCTGACTCAGAACTAATGCGTTCTGGCTCTCTTAACTCATTAAAGATGGACTAATAGCTGCGAAGGGAAGCAGAAGTAATCTGGAGTGGTTAGGCAGAGCAGCCGCTAGAAAGAGTTTTTTCCTTTCTCCTTTTTTCCCCCCATTTTTCCTGTGATTTCGGCACTTGTGGTAGGTGGTGGTTTTGCCATCTCACTGTCTGTGTTACGAGTGCAGTGTGAATCAGACTTGAGGCTGCCGATCCTTATTTTCACTTTGGTGGGTCAGGTCATTTGGGGGATGCCCAGAAAGCCACCATGTCCTCTGTCACCTCTTGTCCTGAGCAGGGTCTGTGCCACCTGGGGAGATGGGGACATGGCATCACAGTGTGGGGGGTGAACCAGGATTGAACCCAGGGGGGAGTGAGGGGTGTGTGCCACTGGAACTCTCCCAGAGGATCTCACATTTCCTCTCTTTGTACTCCATGCAGGTGAGGAAGAAGATGGTGATGACGACGACGAAGCTGAGGGAGCCACAGGCAAACGGGCAGCTGAAGATGATGAGGTAGGAAGAGCAGGCAGCCCCTCAGAGCCACACATGTCCCCAGAGGGCCTGGGAGGGGGGCTGGAGGGGCTGGGCTTAACTCTGGGGCTGGAATGCTTCACCTGTGTGTTTCCCTTGTCTCTCCAGGGACACAGCCCAGTTCTCTTTATACGCTGGCCTGGTTAGGGGGTGTCTGCTCCCGCCCAGCGGAGCCCTGGCCCTGGGCTGGGGAGACCTGGAATGCTCATGGCAGGCCTGGGTGGGCGCACTCAGGGGCTCCCTGAGTAGAGAGGATTTTGCTCTAGAGGAGGGAAACACCTGTGGTGCTCAGACCTTGTCCCTGAGGCAGGAGAGGGACCCCAAACTCCCCTGCCTCACTCCCTGCCTGTCCCCAGCAGCCCCACTCCCCATCCCCTCTCCTGACAGCTTTGCTTTCCCCCTAGGATGACGACGTCGATCCCAAGAAGCAGAAAACCGATGAAGATGACTAGGCAGCAAATTTTTTTTTTTTTTTTTTTTTTTTAATTAAGGAGGAAAAAAAAACAAAAAAAAAACAAAACCGGCCCCTTTNCAAACCAACAAAAAAGGCCAGCGCGTCCTCTTCACCCTTGGGTCTCCCCTTGGGACTCCCGTTGCAGCCCCCTTTCCCTCACACGCCCCCTTCCTTCCTCCCCCCTCCGCCGTGGTCATCCTCACCAAGTAGAGTGAACCCCGTCCCCGCCCCCCGGCGCGGCGCTGCCACTCAACGAACATGGAAAAGATTCGCCCGTTAGCGGGGAGAGACAAACCCCCCTTCCCCCACAAACCCTCTCTCCCCCAAGCACCAAAACTTCAAGGCCCTGCTTTCTTTCTTAAAAGTACTTTAAAGGAGAATTTGTTTGTATTTTTTATTTACATTTTATATTTTTGTACATATTGTTAGGAGGTCCGCCATTTTTAAGTGATCTCGGATTGACCAAAAGGGGGGCTTTGAAGTGTATATCTCTCTTGTTACCTATCTCTGACTTTACTTGTGGTGTGACCAGGCCCAAACCATTATCTCAAAGGAGAATAAAACAAAACCTTGTAAAAAAAAAAATTAAAAAAGACAAAAATGCAAAAAAAAAAAAATTACAATCTTATTCTGAGCATTCCAGTAACTTTTTTTGTGTATGTACTTTAGCTGTACCATAGATCGTGGTTTGTATGAGGTGGCAAGGCCAAAGATAAAAAGGTTTTCTTTTTTTTTTTTTTCTGTCTATGAAGTTGCTGTTTATTTTTATTTTTTCTTTTTTTTTTGGCCTGTTTGATGTATGTGTGAAACAATGTTGTCCAACAATAAACCGGAATTTTATTTTGCTGAGTTGTCCTAACNGAGGAAAACAAACCAACAAAAAAGGCCAGCGCGTCCTCTTCACCCTTGGGTCTCCCCTTGGGACTCCCGTTGCAGCCCCCTTTCCCTCACACGCCCCCTTCCTTCCTCCCCCCTCCGCCGTGGTCATCCTCACCAAGTAGAGTGAACCCCGTCCCCGCCCCCCGGCGCGGCGCTGCCACTCAACGAACATGGAAAAGATTCGCCCGTTAGCGGGGAGAGACAAACCCCCCTTCCCCCACAAACCCTCTCTCCCCCAAGCACCAAAACTTCAAGGCCCTGCTTTCTTTCTTAAAAGTACTTTAAAGGAGAATTTGTTTGTATTTTTTATTTACATTTTATATTTTTGTACATATTGTTAGGAGGTCCGCCATTTTTAAGTGATCTCGGATTGACCAAAAGGGGGGCTTTGAAGTGTATATCTCTCTTGTTACCTATCTCTGACTTTACTTGTGGTGTGACCAGGCCCAAACCATTATCTCAAAGGAGAATAAAACAAAACCTTGTAAAAAAAAAAATTAAAAAAGACAAAAATGCAAAAAAAAAAAAATTACAATCTTATTCTGAGCATTCCAGTAACTTTTTTTGTGTATGTACTTTAGCTGTACCATAGATCGTGGTTTGTATGAGGTGGCAAGGCCAAAGATAAAAAGGTTTTCTTTTTTTTTTTTTCTGTCTATGAAGTTGCTGTTTATTTTTATTTTTTCTTTTTTTTTTGGCCTGTTTGATGTATGTGTGAAACAATGTTGTCCAACAATAAACCGGAATTTTATTTTGCTGAGTTGTCCTAACAAGGCTGCCTCCCAACTGCTGCTTTTTGTTTTAGTTTTCATTTGTTTTAGTTTTTTATTTCTTTCTTCCCTTCTTTATCTCCTTTCTTTCTTTGCTTTGGACCTGGGCTGGGAAGAGAGAGAGGGGTACAGGGGTGTGCAGTGTTGATGGGGAGGGTCTGGGGGCTTTGCTGTCCCCCTGCTGCTGTGGTGGTAGGGGAGGCAGTGTCTTTCCATGGCTGTATTCCTGTGGAGAGCTGCACCAGTGTCCCCAGCATGGCCTCTGCATGATCCTGCATGCTCTGGCTGCCCTTGGCAAGAGGCAGGGATGGGTTAGACTGGGAAAAATGATCAGGAGTCTGGGGGCCTGGGTATGGTTTGCTCAGCAATTCTGTCTGCAGCCAAATTCATTGGGGATTGTTTGGCTTTTGTAGAGGGGGTGAGAAACCCTTCCCCAAAATCCTTCCATGCAGAATCTGCTGCAGGTGATTGACCCCTGGTTGTGGGGTGGGGATGGCTCAGGCTCTGTAAGTGACTTCCCTCCCTTGGGCCTTGAGTGTTGCTGGCAGTGGGGCAGGAGTCAGTGTCAGCAGGGATTGGATTCAGCCAGAACTGGTCCTGGGGGGATGCTCCAGCCTGCACTGGTCACCCAGCAATTTCTGGGGTGTCAAGTTCAAGGTTTGGTAGTGGGACTTGGGGGAGACAGGCTCAGGTTTGTCTGTGCGCTCTAACCAACCAAAATGGCCATAACTTAGCCTTAGCCTCTGCTGCTTTGTTCCTAACCTTCTTCCAACTCATTTTTCCTCCCTCCTCCAGGGTGTAGGAGCTTGGAAAAGCTCAGCCTGCTCTGCCAGGTGTGTGGAGTTCGTTTGGAAGAACCTGCTTTGTATCTGTGCTCCCAAACCCTCGCCCTGGCTCCAGGGAGTCCCCTTTACCTACTGATCCAGGCTGTGCCAAAGCCTCACCAGATGGTCTCGTTTCCTCCTCTCACGCTGCAATCCCAGCAGTCAGTGTTCAGATGCTGGGACATGATTCATGTTTCACTTTTTTTTTTATTTTTTTTTTAAAGAGGAACCAATGTGCATTTAATGCACTGGCTGCGAGGGTCACAGCCCCTCCTGCTCCCCAGGAGCAGCCAGGTCACTTACTCTGCACTTACACCTTAATTATCCACTGGATAGTGGTGCTGGCTGATAGCTTATCAGATTTACTGCCTCCATGCACAGGCCCCATCCAGCCCTACTGGGATGAGGGGAGCTTGTGGCAGGGCTGGAGGCAGCACTAGGTTTGGTTATCCAGTCCTCCCATGGGATGGGACATTATGGGAGTGGCAAACGTGCTGCTCAGTGTCACCGTGCTGCTGGGTGGGGCATCCACATCCTTGTGTCCTCACCATGCTGCCCCATGCGTGGCTCCTGCATCCTGGTGGGATGGGCGCTCACCGTGCAAGACTCAAGCTGGTACTTACAGATTTGCAAGGCAAATTATTCAAATAAGCTTCCACAGCTGCCTAGACAAGAGCTGGCTCCAGGTGTCCCTGAAATGTGGGGACTCTGCACACACAAAGCTGGTGTGAGGGCCCAGGGGGTGGAGAGGGGGAGCAGTGGCCATACTGTCCCCTTTGCAGAGAAGGACTTGTCTGCCCTGCAGCCCCCAAAACTCTGGCTGTCTTGGGTCATAGGGTCCACTTTGGTGTGGGGTAAAACTGGAGAGTGCCCCCCAGCCTGCCAGGCGGGCACACTAATGTTGGGTAGGGCATGGAGCAGCCCAGGGTGTGGGGGCAGGTCAGAGTGACCCCCAGGCCTACAGCTCCTGGTCCATACCTGGCTGCTGTGAGCCCCCGCAGCAGTGGAGATGGAGAGGGTGAACCCCACTTCCTTCCCCACACACCCTGCTGTGTCTGCACCCCATCTCTGTCCTGGAGGCTCTGCCTGCCCGGGGTGCCCTGGAGGCTCTGCCTGCCCCCATCTCTGCCCTGGAGGCTCTGCCTGCCCGGGGTGCCCTGGAGGCTCTGCCTGCCCCCATCTCTGCCCTGGCACTGCCGGGCTGGGGCTGAGGCACCACTCGGAGCATTGGCTCCTGCAGGGATCCCAGCCAATCCCCAGCTGCGCCTCAGCCAGCCAGCCAATCCTGGGCAGCCACCTGGCTCGTCCTCCTCACGCTGCCTCCACCAATCACAACCAAGCAACACTCCGCTCTGACCAATCATGTGCTGCCACCTGGCACTACACCACAGCCAACCACGTGCTGCCAGTTGGCTCTGCTGCTGCCTCACCCCCTGCAGCAGCAGCCCACCAATCACAGCGCGAGGGGCACTGTGTTGAGCCAATCAGGAGCTGCTGCCTGCCATCTGTCCCAGCTAATCAGGGGCAGCCACACCCTGCCGGGAGCTATAAAGGCCTTCAGCTGGCGGCCTGTGCCAGCAGTGGGGCCTTCCCAAGGTGGGGGGGGTACAGGACTGTGGGGGTTGTAGGGCTGTGGGGTTCTGGGCCTGTGGAGGGGTTGTGGGCCTGTGGAGGGGTTCTGGGCCTGTTGAAGGCGGTTCCTCTGGAAAAGGCTCCCACCGCAGGGTCCTGGAAGGATGTAGGTGAAACACGGCGGATTTTCGGGGCCCAATGAAACAGAGGCCAAGTGAATCCAAAATGCTCGAGGGACTGCTCACCTGGGTAATGTCTTGGGACAGGGACCAAGAGCAGCAGGAGAAGGCTTGCAGGAGTCGTGCCAGCTGAAAGTGCCTGTGGAGATCTTGGAGATGGTCTTCCTGAGGAGTCGGCCTTGTGCCAGGGTCTGCCCCCTGGGAGCTGGAGAGTCCCACCTGCCTCAGATGTTCAGGAGATGATCCCAGCTCTGCCTGGAGGCCAGAGCTGGGCTCTGTGGGGGCTGAGGCCGCAGGACGGAAGGTGAGGAGCGTGCAGCCATCGCGTGCCTCAGGCACGGAGCGGTGCCGGTGCCTCACCCGGGGCTGGGTCACGGGTCACACCTTCAGCTGTGACCTGCGGAGCAGAACTGCCAGAGCTGCCCCTCGCCTGCAGACACCACGTGTCACGAGGGATCCGAATCCTGCTTCAGCTGCTGATCACACTGCTCCTGGAGACTGTGGAGACACGTGGATGAAGCTGTCCTGAGGTGTGCTGGCTGGCTGCTGACCTCTGAAGATGGGTGAGGTCGCTCCCACAGGAACTATCGGGAGAGCTGCAGGAGGGAGCGCCAGGAGGGACTCAGGCTGTGCCAGTGTGCACCAGTGGCCACTTGAACCAAGGGCAGCCCTTCCCAAGGATTCTGCTGTGTCCAGACCTCAGCTGAAGCCACCTTCGTGTGGCTCAACAAGCAGCTGGACTGAGAGCAAGTCCCATGTGGTTGGCCTGATGCACATCACTCCAGTGGAGCTGTCCTGCCAGGAGAGCCTTTGGGGCTGAGCCCATCCCTGTGGACACCTGGACTGACCCTGGGCTGGCACAGCTGCTGCTGGTCCTGACCTGCCCATAGTGGGTTAGTTGTCCTGCACCTGCTGTAGCTTTTGGTTAGCCTCATCCAAAACTTCTTGTTGCATCTTGACAATCCTCATGAAATTCAGAGCACCTTGGGGGCTCAGTGGAGAACCTGCCTGTGGGTTGGACTGCAAGGGCTTGGACTGCAAACAAGACACAGGCTGGGCTTGGTTACTGGTGCAGTTTGTGTCTGGGCAAATAATTGGCATCAACTTAAGAGACTGACGAGTGAAACTGCCTTCCAGGTGTGATTCCTCAAGCTCACAAACACAGAAGCAATTTTGAGTGGTTGCTGTTGAAAATAGACACAAAGAGCTGCTCCTGTGGTAGAGCAATTGCCACCTGGCTCAGGATGTGAGGTTTCCCCTCGGAACAGACCCCTCAGGAGCAGGCTGTGGAGGGCCAGAGCCTTGGCCAGTCATGGCTCAGCCCAACAAGTGTGTGCCTCCTAAATGGCTCAGGAATGTTTGTGCACTTGCCTCAAGAGCTGCCTGCTGTGGGCAGGAATGACCAGCCCAGGCTGAAGAGCAGGTGTGGGACATCTCATTCCTGTGTTTCACTTGGTGCTGTGTCCCCACAGCCTGTCCCCCTCAGCGAGCCGGGGCAGCTCTGTCCCTGGGCCCTGACTTGGCAGCTGGAGGGACCTGGCTGTCCCCAGCCCAGTAGAGGTCCTTGAGCTCTGAAACCCAGCTGGATGTTTACCCCCACTGCCTGGGGCCACTGCCTCAATCCTTTCCCCCTCTGGGGGTGGGAGCCTTGGAGAGGGAGCAGAGCTGGGGTGCCTGGAGCTCCTCCTGTGCAGACCCTGTGAATCCTCATCCCTGTGCCTATGGCTGCTCCATCTTCTCTGGCTGAACTGATCCTCTCCAAAGGGCAGGAGAACAGAAGGAAGGGCTGAGAGAAACCCTGAGCTTTGCAAATCCTGCTGAGTGCTGTAGCTCCTGTTCATGGCTGACTGGGGAGCCCCAGGGGAGGGGTGGTGGGCAGGCAGGGCTTGGTGGGCTCAGAGGCCACTCCACAGTGCTGTGCTGTGTGTGGGCCAGGAAGAGACCTTGGAGTAAGCGTCCAGTGCTGTCCTTCAGAGCAGATGTGGAGCTGGAGAGGATCCTGCATTCCTTTTGTAAGAAAGCACAGTGCAAGGGGAACAGCTGGGGGTTGAGAAAGCACAACCTGATTTGCTCTTGGAGAACCCACAGGGATGGGATCTTTACATGTGTCCTTTCCTACCCAGAGAGAGGCCTGAAGGCGAGGGGCTCTGCCTGCGTGTTGGGTGGGGATGGGGGTCCTCCAGCTCACTCTGTCCTGGGCTTTGTGGGCATCTCCCTGGGTTCCTCTCCTTTGTTGCAGGCAGAGCAGGCTCCTGGCCCTGCTCCCTCAGGGAGCTGGGAAGCAGCACCCCTATGTCAGGGCTTGGGGCAGGAGGTGTGAGGGGGGCTGCAGCCTGTGCCCAAAGCTGGAGACCCCAGTGCTCACTGGCATGTGACCCACTGGACACCTTGAGGAGGACAATGACCCACGGCAAGTACAGGGCACCTGCTCCCTGTCCAGCAGCAGACACTGCCTGGATCCACAGGCAGAGAAGGGATGTGGCTCTAAATGCCCTGTCGGGAGTGGCAGGGAGTGTGGTCCTGCCTGGGGCTGCAGAGCCTGCACTGGGTTGTCTCTGCCTCCAGGTGAGGCCCTGAGGGCACAGGAGGGCTCAGAGCAGCGGCCGTGGGGTGTGGCCCCTGCAGGGATGGTGCAGTGCAGGCTGCAGAGCCAATTTTGGTTAAACCAAACGGTAACAATTGCAGGGGCTGGCTGGTTTCCCATCTCGGGGCTAATCCCCCTTATCCCTACTCCCAAGGTGAGGTGAGGTGCTTCCCTGGGGACACCCCCAGCCTAAAGCTCCATCCCTGGGATGGACTGTGGAACAAGGCTGCAGCTCTGGAGCAGCGTCTGGGGAAGTGAGCAGCAGGCAGGAGCGAGACTGTGGGACTCTGCCATGGGAAGAGACAGCATGGGACGCCTGTCCCCAAGCAGGGACTAGAGCTGGTGCTCCCTGCACTCTGTGCAGCCCCGTGGGATGGCCACGGGCACCCCTCGGAGCTGCCAGGTCC
>VZRH01004238.1:224343-259568 GCA_013397555.1 Urocynchramus pylzowi | reverse complement strand
GGATGGGTCACACTGCCTGGGATGGGTCACACTGCCTTGGATGGGTCACGCTGCCAGCAAGACTCTGCCCTGCGGCTGCCCCAGGCTGGGTGGGATCCATCAGTGAGGTCTGGTAAGAAAGTTGCTGTCCTGGCTAATGGGGATTAAAGGTCCTACTTCAAACTCCCTACACAATATTTACTCTGTATCCCTCCCACACACACTCAGTGGCTGATTCCAGGATGTGAAATGATGCCTTTCATTTCCCTGTGGCTCTGAGGATCTCAAGCCCAGCAACAGGACAGGCTGACCAAGGCACCAAGTGATTACACAGCTGCCTGTGATGTTCAGGAGCAGAAGCTGGAGATGCCCCTTCCCACAATGTCCACGTGCTACAGCTGATTACAAACTGCAAGGAAAAGTGGCAGCAGGGCTGGAGAAATCTGTCACAGAAGAAGTGAAGTGCTGCTGTGTGTCACTGAAGCCTCCACACATGGGGAGTGTTGGTGTCAGCAACTGCAGCCCCAGAGGAGCTCCAGGGAGCCCAGCCCAGCACGGGAGTGATGCTGGTGGGCTCAGGGGAACATGGGTTTTCCAGAGGGGCTTGAGTGTCCCCAGGCACTTGGAAAAGCACAATAGTGTGCAGTGCTGCTCGAGAAACTGGTGACAAGGGGACAATCTGCCCTAAGGGATCAACAGACAGGGGAGGCCAAGGAGAAGCCTTGGTCAGAGAAGTCAGGACACCTTTCTGATGTAGCCAGTTGGAGGAAGAGAACAGAGATTGGGCTTGTGGAAGGGGCAGAGCAATGGAAAGCCCTGTTCTGCTGCTGGCTTGAGTGATGGGAGTTTGTGCCTGCTGAGGTACATTTTTGTAACAGAAAGGAAAACACATGAAACTGACATTTCTTCCCTTCTTTGGACAGTAGGAATGTTTTAATTGAGAAATTTCTTTTAATTACATTAGGTGATATCACAGTCTATTTTACAAGTTTGGGGTAAGACGATGTGTGGACCAGTTACACAGAAATCAGCAAAAGGATAAAAATCTACAACATGAGAAAAATGAAAAGGTTAACTTAACCCCAAAATAAAAGCATTGAGAGTTTGATGTGAATGGAAATGGGAGATTATACCAGGGTCCAGAGAAGTAGAAAGGATGAGACTAACATAAATTTACAGTATTGGATCTGCATGACCATCGTTTGCCTGTGTTCAGAGACAGCCTCTCTTCCTGAGGGCATCTTTAAGCAGACGGCCCCGTCTCTGAGGATTTGGTCTGGTCTTGTCAGAGAAGAAAGCAAAAGAACTGATGGGCAAAGGTCACAACCCACGCTGAGCTGGTCCCCAGGGTCACTGCCTACAGGAGTGTCTTCCACTGGATAGTCGGGGGGGTTCTGCACCAAGAACTGTATGGAGGAAAACTAAAACAGCTCCAAAAAGCCCCATCTCAAACGTAGAAAAGTCTCACTCTGGAAGTGCTTACGAGAAGATCGTCATCATAGAATTTGGTTTCTATAATAACATTACCACTGCAGGAGGAAAGGAGGAGAAAGAAGAGGCGTTAGAAGGATGCACGGACAGTGACTGCTCCTCTCCACGCTCTCACAAGCCTGGGCTCGCACCCTGACCACCCCACAAGCTGATCTCTTTGGTTTGGAGCTGTGCACAGTGAGCACTGTCCTGGTCAGGGTCAGTCAGGACTCAGGGATCTCCCAAACACATTCCTGTGTGGAATGTTCCTCCCATCCCTCCCCTGTCTGAGCACGGTACTGCTCAGGCTGCGGAGTGCTCAGACAGCAAACTCCTGCTCACTCCTACTGCTAAAAATAAACTAGCAGTCCCAACACCTTTAGGCCCCTGTCTCCTTCAGGAATTGTGAAAACCAATGGGAATTCTTTTTTTTATTCTCCTTCTCTGTCCTCTAGTGCTGAGCAAGCTACATCAACCAACATGTCATTTCCCTTAAGAACTGCTTAAATGCAAAGACACAAGCATCTTTTATACAAATGGCAATGGAAATGTGGATTAGGATATGACAGAAGCTCTGGGGATTTAACTTGCTGACTTCTGAGATTCTGGTACATAGAATTATAACTCTGGGACCATTATAACACCTGGACACCTAAGCAGTGTGATCTGACCTTATCTAAACGACCTGGATCTTCAAAAGCAGTTATAGCTCCACTGTGACTCTTGGTGTCTAACCTGGACCTGCCAAGAGTGTAAGGTTTTGCTGTGGTGTGGACAGCGCTTGAACTTAAATGTCAGGGAAAGTCTCAGTCTGATACTTGCTCATCTTGGGAACTCTTCATGCACAGTGCCTTGGTTAGTACCAAGTATCACACCTCCATTCTCTCCTGGTTTGGAAACACCAAGACAAACATGAGGTCTTTGGTTAATTAGAAAATGAGGGTGTCTCCAAATCTTGGCAGCTGTAAAATGGTGACTTCTTTGGGCCACAAATTCCCCTTTGGGTTTCTTTGGGCTGGGGGATTCTACTGAAAAGCCTTTAGGCTTTTTTGAATGACTTTAGGATACCTCTGTGAATAGGAGAGAGAGCTCCTCACTGCAAGTGGACATACTTCAGGGAACAAATGGGACATTGGAAAATCCTCAAGGTCATTTGAAAACTAACTTCTCTTGACTCCCAGTCCTGAAAACATCTTGAATTCCTGAGATGATCAAAAGCAACTTGTCAGATGTCTTTGTTTCTTTATTCTGGTTCCCAAATCTGGCTCCTCCTGTACTGACAGTGCCCAGCTCTGGGAGCTGAGGGTGTGTGCAGCACCTCCAAGGTTCTGAGCAGGCTGTGCCAGGAGCACTTCTGGAACACTGGTGCTCTCCTCCAAGCCTGCTCTCTTTGAAACGTGCTGTGAATGGGAATCAGTGACAGCAGCTCCCATCCCAGTGCCTTCTCTATGCGACTGGCTTTGCTCCAGACAGGGAAAGAGAGGGAAAATGCTGGAGAGGGAGATCTTCCAGAGGACACAGTGACCTTGCGGTGAGACTGGCTGCTCCCTGTCTGCCTCTTGTTGGCAGCAGGGCTCCCAAACCCTTCTGTTTCTGGCAGTCTCTCCTTGTGTGTTTGCCAGCACCCATCCAGCACTGCAGGGAGGATGGTTACCCTTCCCAAGAGCCTCCCTCCAGGAGCCTTTTCCATCATCCCCCCAAAGCTGGAGCCTGGCTGCCCACACGGAGCAATGCCCAGCACGTGTTACTGTGACACATCCGAGGCATCAGTGCCCTGCTCTGTGTGCACACAGAGCCAGGAGTACACTTTGTGAGGAGGGTGTGTGAATCTTCCTGCAGGTGACTGTAAATTAATGATTCCTACCTGTTAAAGGTATTTTAGGCCCAGATATGACTCCGTGCATAGTGTATATAAATGTGTATATATGCAAATACACTAAATGTGTATAAGCTAATGTTAAAGACACAAAGCTCAGCAAAATGTTACAGTGATGAAACAAACACTAGAGTAGCTACTACAGGTGTTATATTGCATGAACTGAACTACCTTGGACAAGAGTCAATGATCAATAGCTGATTTAAAAATGGCCCAAAAATCTGCTGGGTTTTTTTCCCCTGGATATAACGGGTATTGAGTTGTAAAACATTTTAAAATCCTTTCACGATTCACCTTCCAAAAAAATTAAGCAACTTTATTAAAGAATCAGTTTCACTTTCTCCAAACCTTTATTGCTATATTAATGCAAATTGGACCTATGGGAAGGAAGGTAATGAGGTTGGCTTAACCCCTTTTATCTCTCAACAAGTAACAGCAGTGAGGTGATTCAGAGTTGGTAGCAGTTCCCTTTTCTCCTTCCCACCGATCCCCAAGGAAATGCCAAGCACTGCTTTTGCTTTGCCTGCTCTCAGACTCAGCAAGCCCAAGGCACTCACGTTAAAACGTTAGCTGGCATCATCTGTGATTCAGGTGCTGCTTCTATCAAGGACTGCCAAGTGTTTGTGGAGTTAGGAATCACAAAACCAAATTCAAAGAACCATTCTGAAAAGTAAAAAAAANTTTGCTTTTCACCTGATAGGCTGGGGAACTCCCTAAACTGTCCTGCTGGGCTGCCAACATTTTACATTTAAATTGCTTTGTATTTGTACAGCTTAAACTGCACTGAACCCTGCCCTCCTCTTAGAACACATACTCCCTTTCTAAAACAATTGATGGTACTGATAAGGTCACACCACTTCCGTGGCATTCGGTGAAAATTTCAACACACCTAATTGGAACAGGGAAACCACTCTCCTCCTCTTGCAGACATCCTGGCATCCAGCTGAGGTTAAGTGTGCAGCTGGTTGCCCAAAAGACACGGAGCTCAGTGTTTTATCTGCCCCTCCTCCAGCCCAGATAGGGAGCAGCACTGCAGTGAGGGGGCTCAGAGGTGCAGTTGTGGGCTCACTGGCACTGCTGTAACCCAGGTAAACCAGAGGCTCCAGCCTGGCACTCCGAGGAAGACCCAGGAATTCCAGTAATAGCTGACTCTGAAATAGCCTGTTTCCTTGCCTCAGGCAGCCTGTGGTGGATTTATGCCCTCAGGCATGATTACCCAGCTTTTTTGCTTACATAACAAAGTGTTAATACACTTATGAAATGCTATTCTTAATACTGTGGCCCATTAGTCCTGACAAGATGAGTGCTTCAGTGCTACTCTGAAAAATTAAAATCACCACATTCAACCCATTTTAGTCAGTCTAATCCCTGCCCTGCTGGGGGTCAGTCCCTGTGCTGCAGCACACAGAGCACATCCATACCTTCTAGACACTGCCCTTTGAAATAAACTTTCTGTTCCAGACGGAATTTTTCCATTTGTTCTGCTGAGGAAAAGTTTAACTCCCGAGATACTGCTTTGCATTTCAGGATTTTTTTAGGAACTCGAGCTGTGAAACAGATAAAGAAGGATTATTTGGACACAATAAAATCCAGCTTCTACAGGTACTATTATTCTATACTTGGAAATAATGATTAGGACTAATACAAGATCATAGCAGCAGGAAAAATGCAAACACAAAGGACTTTGTTTTATATTTGTTTTTACATTTGCAAGAGTGAAATCCAAGATGCAAATAGCTTAATTACCCTGCCCACAACCAAGAATGAAATTTATGACAGAACCAGGGACACAATACTGATATCTCAGAACCAGACTCCTGGTTCTTAGTTGTTTGTTACTAAACCCCATAATTTTTCAAGTTGAAATATAAGATACAACTTAAAATTTTACTTTAAGAATTGTGCTGAAGATCACTGGCAGCCAAAGGGCTGTTTAGCACACCAAGCTTCTTAGCCCTTCTCACTTTTCCTTCCCTTTCACACTGTGCATCCCCAGAGCAAACCACAAAACGTGTGTTTCTCAGCCCAGCAGCACTTCCTCAGCCATCTCAGAGCTCTGGGAAATGTCCTGTAGAAGTAAATGCCTATTCCCTTAAGCTTCTGCCCAGGCTGTAAAGCCAGAACCACACTGGAAGGTTTAAGAGAGCAATTTGACAGTCCAGTTTCTGGGCTCTTGCAATGGGTGAGACACCAACAGCAAGTGGCAAACAGTACCTGGTAGATATTTCACAAGATGATTCTTTTTAGAGGTGGAGGAGTAAGAGAAGGGACAGTTTGAGAGCACTGATTAAGAGTCCTAATCAGGAGAATATGAGGGGGGAGTCAAACCAGTAAAAATCTCCCAAGCCCGTCATACTTCAGTGGTGTGACTGTGCATAATTCCTTCCTGCATATTAGAGAATGTTTCATGTGAATTTTTTTAGAAATAAAGAGGGGAGGGAAGACAGCTGGCATGTGCTTTATGAACCACATTGTTCCAAAATGGAAGGCATATCAAAACATCCATGAGCAGGGAGCAGGTTGGTGTTTAATAAAAGCAAGAGTCTCCCAAACCCCAGGCATATCTATCTAATGTCGAACAGTTCTATGGAGTAGAACCTTGATATGATACCAATCTCAAGAGCTGGAGGCTTAGGGAATGTAAGCCAGCATCCTACCCCAAGGAGAAGTACACAGCCCACAGTAGTGTAAGGCAAGAGTTTTAAATGTAAAAGATCTCTAATTATTTTTATGGGATTTTTTGGACCATGGAAACCTGCATGGCACCATCCTTTACTGCCCTCACCAGTACAGACTACACCATTGTGGATAAACATCCCTTTGCAGTTAAGTGTAAAATGACTTGTTAAAACTATTCTGCAATTTAGTAATTTCATTTCTTTCATCCCCAAGACAGAGTCCTGAGAATGTTTGCTTTAATACTGTAAAGCTACCAAATAAGTAGTTACTTTTAATAGAAGTAGGACTGCGTTGTCTTTAAACATCTGATTTAAGACATTTTAATTTACATTTGTACCATCAAACAAAAATTTTAATGGAAATTATTTATTTTAAGCTCATTTTACTTTTATTTCTCTCTTTTTTCTATTAAAAGTAGAAAAGAAGGAAGCTTGATTCTCATCAGTTAAATCCATTTTAAAACATACTGGGATGCAGATAAGCATAGACTTAATCCTAAATTTACTACTGCTTTTTGTTAACTTGAGGTTGTATTATACCTGCATATTTATTTAAGCACTTACATGGTTAACATACATTAAGTCAGATGCTTAATGCTGATTAGATTAGAAAGTGTTGAATGACACATATCTTATTTACTCACAAGTAATTTTGGGTCCAATCTTTTAGTTAGAAACTGAAATTCAATTAAAATATTCATATAATTATGTTTTCATTTTGTTTAAATAAAGCTACCTTAAATATTTGGGACGTTGAAGAAAGCAAGTTATCTTAGCCAAACTGATTTTACATTTTAAACTACACCTTTTCTTAGATAATGAAAGGACTATTTGTATGTCATGAATGAAAGCTGGCTGTGGGGATTCTGGAAGAGCTACACCTCAGCAGCTTACCCCAGGATTTGCTTGTATATTGGAAGAAACCAAACTTTACAGATTTGCATCTTCCACATTGCATCCCAGCTTCAAATGCCCTGTCACTGAATAGAGATGACTGGAAAAGCTCCTGCTGTCAAATGCTGGTTTAGATGATTAATTCTAGTTTCTGGTATACTTACCTGATATAAGGCTGTGATTTTTACTACTTAAGACAGTTTAATGTTAAGACTTTGGCAGCAATCCAATACCACATTAATATTGTTTTTATTTCATCTAAGTGGTAATAATAAATTAAGGTAGTAATACAGGATCATGATTTGAAACTTAAGTGTTCATTTTATAAAGAAACTTGTACTTAAATAAAATAGAAGTCATGTTTAAAAAGCAAATAGAAATCCTGTTTAAAGAAAATGTATTTTATTCACTCTGCTATATATTTGGTTCTTCATTTGCTATGTCTAGACTGTGATTTGCCCTAAATGGCCACAGAACATACACACACACACAAGTACTATATAATGACTTTAAGACACATATGGATTTAATTTTAGAACAATTATTCTGTTTGTCCTCACTGCTTCTGCTGCATGACTGTAGCATAACTGCATTTTCCCACACCTTTTAATTCACCATCAGATTACCCTGCTTTGTTGGATGTCTCCCCCCGTTCTCAGCCTATTTATTAAGCATGACCTATCTACCTCAGATTTCTTTTCTAGCTAAAACATACAAGAACTGCTTTTTTTGTCTCTTCTCCCAAGGAAGACCATCCTTCCATCTGCAATCTTTTCAGTGGCTTCTCCTAATAGCTCTCCTCTGCATCTGCCACAGTTTGCAGTCATCCATCTTCTAGATGGATGAGTGAACTGTGCACCAGATAAGGTCTTAACTATTCCTTGTACAGTGGGCATTAATCTCAGGCCAGAGTATGTTTTAATTAATTCCCCAAGTTCCTCTGATGGAGATGACAGTTCCTGTTTTATTTGCAACGAAAATCTGAGGCACAGTGAGGTGGTATGATTTGCCCAAGTGACGAAGGTGACATCTGTCCTTCAAAGCAGGGGTATGTTTGCAACTCAGGTGACCCAGACATGCAGCACCACCCAGCCCCAAATGCACAATGCAGTCACACAGTACCTTCATGCTCCACTCCAGGTACAGACAGGTCTTCTGTTCCTTGCCAGAGGATTTTCCCTGTTTCTGCATCCCGAAGGTTCATCCAATTTCTGATTGGGAAGCAAATAAGGAAAACAAGCTATCTGTATCCCTAAATGTTCTGTGTAGTATTCTTTGCTGAGCTTTGAAATAGGCTAAATAGGCTACTCCAGATGAGTTTCAGTCATGGTTTCTGCTTCTCAGGAGGCCAAGGAAAAGAGATGCTTTTTCCCTAGAATAAATAAACAAACCAACCCCTGACCAGAATGAATGCAACAAGAGTTATATAGCCACAGATTTAGTTTTCACTTTAGACTGAAGCTTGTTAACCTCATTTATCATTTTCCACTGCTTCTGAAGGATAAAGGCAGTGTCACTGTGCTGTGGAGAAGCAAGAACATTGCTAACAATAACAGATTGTTACACAAACAATTGCTCTTCTCCAGCATTTGAAAATGGCTAGGAAAAGGAGTCCTTTCTACATAACAAGAGAAAAAGAATAACATCCAATCCAGCTTGTTTTCTTAGCTTGCAAAATATTAATATCAAGGGTTGTTCTATTGCTGTTGACCTCGTAACTGCCACTCACGGGAATTCTTCAGCTGCTGAGTGCTAAGCAAAGAGAGGTCTTCTCTTTTCACTCTCAGCAAGTGAGGCTGTGCCAGCTTCCAAAACACCCTGATCAGTGAGTTGGTCAATAAATCTATAGGCAAGTAGGAAATATTCATATTTCCAAAGGGACAGTTAATAATGATCTTAAGTACACCCTTGAAAAATCTCTCTCACAGGGTAACTCAGACACTGACAGCTCAGAACAAGGAGCCTGCACACCTGCATGATGCCATCCTGAACAGGGACAAAGCCATCCTTAAGCCTCAGGCCCTCCTGCTCCGGGGTGGCTCTGAGGATTCACTAGTGTCAATGCCAGAGACTGCACAGAGCAGGATGTGTGGGATGAGCCCACACAAACCAGAGCCCTTCCAGGAGCTCCCTTGGGCTGCTTTATGGCAGTGCACCCTTTGTAGTCAGTACTGCCTACAACAACTGCTCAAGGAACTGCCTGGGGAGGTGGAGACAGAAGAGGGACAATATGGACCTCGACATGGGTATAAATAGGAGCTGTTGGATTTTTGCATATTGAACTCATCCTTTAACACACACAGTTTCCAGGCAGACTCACACAAACTCATCACATTTTTCCAGAGCTCCCAGGAAGAAACAGATGCTTTGGCAAATTTTGCATCACAGACGAACGTTTGTTTTAAAATCATGTGTGTGGAGGAGGGGAAGGGAAGATGGCTGCTTCTACAGAGGTGTGAGGATTCTTTCCCTTGCTGAAGGCTGGTCAGACTTTTCATGCCCCACTGAAAAGACAAAGAGAATGTGTGCACAGGGTCTGTTCACATAAAACTTAGCATTAACTCAGAGAATGGAAAGAGGGAACATAGGGCAGCCTGCTCATGTCCTTCTAGGCTTGTTCCAAACACATTGTATCCACCACTTGTTCTGGGATTAAGGCAAAAGAGAAAGGGGCAGAAGATGAAAAGCATCCTCTTTGGGCTCCATTTGGCACCTCCATATCCTAGCAGGAAGCTGCAAAGTGGAGGTCTCTCCCTAGCCAGCAACCCAAGGGAGACAGGGGCTGGCAGGGAAGTCAGAGAGAGAAAATGAACAGCAGAATGGCAAGAAGAACCTGCAGCAGGGTTGGACATTTCATGTGGTGCTGGCTGAAAAACTCCATGTCCTCAGCCAACACAACCTGCAGGATGGAACTGCCCCAACAGTAATTTAAAATGCCAAAAAAATCCACCATTTTTCCATACATCTTCCCACACACAAACATACAAATTAGCCAGGGTGAAGCTATTTGCATAGAAAGCAGCGTGCCATTTATCAAATGCCACATACAAGGGGAAAATAACAAATGAGACAATCTGAGCATCTCACTGACAAACTCATTTATCTTCCTGACACTCTGCCACACAAACACTCTTAACTATTAGCTAAACAGTAATTTAGTAAATTGAGCACTTGATTATCAAAAACCTATACTACCTTTAAAAAATGATCCTCTCACAAATATTTATTTGCTGTTTGTTCACTATCAATATCAGTCAGAGTTATGAGTTCCCAGGTTTGGCCACAGGCTGTGTAGTGCCAAACTGAGCACTAGCCAAGTTCCTGTGAACTGGAAATGAAACATTGCCTAGGACAGCAAACCCAGCACTGTAAAGGAACTGATCCAGCCTCTCAGCTGCTCTACCAGTACTCTAACTAATGGACCATTCCTTTTCCTTGCCATGACTTGCCTTGTCTTCTCATCCCTCTTCCCTTGTCAATTTTTGGAGCACTCTAAAATCAGATTCACCAGTTTCAAAAGTATTATATTAGAAGTGCCCTTCAGAGAGAAGTAGCCTGACAGCTTAATTATTATCCTTACATGAAATACACAGTTATTGTGTTAGTGACCTACTATTTCTGGTGAGAGAAAACACTACTGTACACTACTGACCTCTGTAACTTCTCCCTATCAGGATTTCTCTCAGTCCAGTCCAAGAAAGGTGATACAAGTTATGCTGCTGTGCTGAACAATGTTAACATTTAAAATGTATGTTAGCATTTGGGGTGTTGGACATCTATAAAATGTTATCTGGCTTTATTTTGTTTATGGATGTTCCACTGTAAAGGTACATCCATGCAGGACAGGCTGCCCTATGCTTTGTATTATGACTGTCAAAATTCAAGATGAAGAATAAATAAAAGGCTCAAGGCTCTACCCCTGCTGATGAGACCATGCCTCATGCATGCAGCAATGCATGCCACAGTTCCTAGAAAATATCTCGTATTTAAACAATCTGAACATTGCTAGCCTGTGTAATTTCCTTATCAAATAAATAAAGATTTAATGACAGTGTAGTCAAAGGCTTTCTGACCTTGACAAGTCCATGTGCTGGTTCAGGGCATGCTTTTCCAACTTCTGCAAATGAAGAAACAAAATCAACCTGCTAATCAGAGTGTATACAAAGAGTAAAAATTTGTGGACCCAGACATATTTGAAGGGATCAGAATACACTAGCCATTTCACAAGTTTTTTCCCAGTAACTAAACATTATTAAAAGGGAAGAACAAATGATCAGATCTTAAAAGCACAGACACACACACAATCTCTTTCTATTGGAAAAAACACTTCACAAACAAAAGGTTAATTATTAAAAAAAAAAAGTTTAAAAATAAACAGGCATCTGAAAAAAGTTTTAGTCAAAATGAGATAATGTATAAAACTTAAATGGAATTAAAAAAAGAGGCAAACCCCATCACAAGTGATTTCTTGACATGGGAATACCTGACAAAGCAGCAGCTGTACTGCTTACCTAGTTAGCAGCTTATCAACACTATTTCTGTCATCTTGGACAGGAAGGCTGGTAATACAACATACCCCAGAGTGAAGAAAATGGAGATCTTGAACGAAACCCACATACACTATTATCTTCTAATGTGTTTAATTGGTTTAAGATTCTTCCACCCCAGCATGAGAGATATTGTTACTAAAAATAAAGTGTTCCTCCTCCTGAGCAGCAGTGGAGACCTGCAGGCAGAATGACGAGGGCATTTTAAGCATTATTGAAAAGGAGAAAGTAAATTCATATTGGTCTAATACAATTACTCTTTTTGAAGAGGTTCATGTAAAGCCATTTGACAGGGGTAGCTGAGAGGAAGTAGGAAGCC
Organism: Urocynchramus pylzowi; assembly: GCA_013397555.1. Classification (NCBI taxonomy): domain Eukaryota; kingdom Metazoa; phylum Chordata; class Aves; order Passeriformes; family Fringillidae; genus Urocynchramus; species Urocynchramus pylzowi. Next base: position 247,805 of record VZRH01004238.1, on the reverse strand, counting down.
AGNGTATTTTGGGGCCTGGGGTAGGTTTTTTTTTTTTTTTTAAACGATGTCTGATTTAAGACTCAATAGATCAAATACTCCTCAATCCTGAAGGCAAGAAAGGATTAGGTAGAACAGCAGAAGGAAGGGTGTACTGTTGATCTATTTATATTCCACCACCTATTGGGTCAGCAAAGTCTTACATAAAAGCTTTGTAGTAGCTGGAACTTGACTTGCTTTATATACATTACATGAATTATCTCCCTCACAGACCTACTTTGCTTAGCCTGATAAAGGGAAATGGTTTGTGCATTTCTAAATCCAAATTTTGCTTTCTTGAATACCTCTGATGTCAGAAGTTCTTTCTTTTTTGTATCTATCATAGAGATCACTTGGTTTAAACAAATCAGAATGTACATCCTTATCTTTCAGTGTATTAGCATTGCAAAAGATTGCCTTGTATTACCACACTTGTAATTAAGAGTAGCCTTGAGAAAGAGAATGAGTACAAACAAAATTTATCATTAAAGTAGTATGGAGTTATAAGAAGTTCTGCCTCAATCTCCCTGACTATTATTTATATGTTGTAATGTTTAGCACTTCTTGAATATCTCAAAAGTGGTGGCAAACAGTAGGTATTGTTTCCTCTTGTTAAAATGATCAATTTTTCATTTTATTCCTTTCTGTCTATGTCTACACCATTCTAAAACCTCAAGAACTGCTGTGCCCTTACATTTCATAATAAAAACAAGGCTAATGTTCATAACCACTCCTAGAAGGAAGGTCTTTCAGCATCCCTGCCAGCTTTTTTTTTCCACATGAAATGCAACATTAAAAACAGTTCACTACCTGTCAGGTGCAAACAGCACCTCAACAATAACATGTTAATGAGACCTGTCCTCTGGGAGAAGGTGGAGCTGAAAGCCCTGAACAATTCAGACAATCCCTGCTGTAGACCCAAAAAAGCTTCTGATCAGGACTCACCAGCCTTCACTCCTGATTTTACACGGTCTGTTGTGAAAAGCAGACACAACCAGGCAGTCATGGCATAGGAAAGCATGTTACCTTACAGGGAAGTAAAGATCAAACTTTAGGGATTATATTTATATCAGACATATTTTCCCAGAAGAATATTTGCATCTCAGTTGTTTCAATCCAGTCTGAGGAATAAGGATCAATATAAACTATGCAAAGTAACTACCAAAGTACAGGAGTACAAAGCAGACCACCTAAATAGCCTTACACTTCTCTACTCATGCCATTCATCTGTTATCTTATGCCATCTCTACTCTCACTTTTTATTACAATTCCCAAATCACTCTTCCACAGAACTCCTAGTTGTGTGCTTAAATATAAACATATGCACAGATGTTCTGCTGATTCAGGTCCTTGAATTCACTCTGTTCACACTCATGAGAAATGCTGCTGTCTGCTGTTTAATAAGCCACAAGTATACATGCTGGCAGTGTTCCTCCTAGCCTAAGGATGAAATTCAGTGCAAAATCCTATGTACTGAATGAGCATCCATCCACTCTGTGTACAGAAACACCAACACACAAAAACTGGAAGTTATTCCTCAAACATTACTGGAGCCTTGGGGTATAGTACTGTCAACTTCTGCTTTAAGAAATCAGCACACTTTGTTGTGTTCCTGATTAGACAGAAAACATGCTGTGACAGTTCTTACAGGGGCAGAACTTTTTAAAAACTCATCTATTATAAACCAACTTTCCTGGAGTGATGCACAAGATATGGGTTACTGTGCTCCCAAAATGATGGGAGGTGCTGGAAAAGTGCTCTATTAAATCCTCAAATGGAAGGAAGCCAATTATCCCTTCAAAGCACTCCTGGCACTCCTTCACTTGCTGTAAAAGAGCCTGCTTTTAAAGTCTCCTGTACAGAACAAATTGCTGTGCAACAGAAGCCAGGGAGATCCACAGATTAATGTGAACCACATGACAAAATGCAGCAAAAATCCTCAGCAACCAACAAAGTAATTTCACAGCAAATTATGTAATCAGAGGGATATATTTAACAGCTACAGCATCACAGCAAAAAGATCAACACAATATCATGTACTTGTATACTTTGTACTTCCCTTTATACCTTCTGCATTACATCTTTGTGTGTGCCTGCACAGATCTGATCACACAACACATTTCCATCTAACATGAGACAGTTCTGGATTAAGCTGCTCTTGGCCCATATTTGGAAAGACAGTTACACAAGTTACTGCACACCATGCCAAGCTTACCTTAGCTGCAACAGATTATGCTAAAAGGGCAGAAATTCATATTGCTGCCTTCCATTGTGTTAAGTAGACAGAGCTCTGACCACTCCCACTGGGCAGTGAAGCTCCAGTACTCCCTGCTGTGTGTCACATCCTCCCTGCACCTTGGTGACCATTTTGAAGCTGAGCTATGTTCACAATAAGTATTTCTTGCTTGAACCTCTGAATACATTTCAACTTAGCAGAGTTCATGTTGAGGCACACTGCAGAAGTCTGCAATAAAAATGCAGCCTAGGTCCATTCACAGCCAGATCAGCTGCAATGGGATGCCAATAAATTTGAGAAGTACAGAACCTGTTTACCTCTACAAACACTGGAAATGAAGTAAACCTATGTCCAGCATCTGCTAATAAGAAATTTATCCAGTGAAACATGTGTGTCTTCAAACAGTTTAGGTTGAAAGACACAAATATTATTTAGTATTTTCATCAAAATGAACAACTAACATCCATCTCTACCCCACAGCATCCTAGTGACATCAGGTAGCAAAATAAGGCAGAGTTTAAATTAATGTTTAATTTTCACTGTTGGAAATTAACTGTCTGAAAATATTCAGTGAAATCTCTCCAAATCTTAAATATTTAAATCAGAATTCATGACACCTATAGTTGTCTTAACAAAAGCAGGTACTTGTAATAAAACAATGAAGATGGAGAGCTGCTAGACTCTGGAAGAAGTGTCCAGCATGGGCAGGCAAGGTAAGAGAATGCTTTGTTTCTTTGGCAATACCCATAAGTATTGCCAACTAAGCCAGACTTCCATTTCACTGACTCTTCTTCTCTTCTCTCAAACCAAAGGAGCAAGAAACAAATGAATGTACATTTTAAAGGAAAGAGTTACAGATATACTGAAGATGAAATTAAGGGCCATCAGAAGGGAAAAAGGGAAAAAAAAAATTATAGTGGTTTGCAAGCAGCTGATCAGGGATGTGGACACTATTGCTTCAAGATGAGTCAGATGAAGTTCAGATGAGTATAGTCTGAAGAAGCTTAACTCTTAGAAAGTCCAGCAATTTTTCTCACTGCTGAGCAATAGAAACTGATTTAGGCATTTGCAAGTAACCTTTGATTTCTTCAGACAAAAGCAGTGTTTGACACTTCTGAGCAGGTCCTGCCTGCAGCAGATGAAGAGACTGCCCTGTTACCCTGGCACACCAGCAAAGCCTACAAGACAAGGCTCCTGGAGAGCATGCCAGGCACTTCTCTGGGAACTAAGCTCAACCCAGGGAGACTAAACCCCTTTCAATCTCAAACCAAACCCCATACCATAAGATTTGAGATCCCTAACAAAAAAATATAAAGTAAAACCCAAAGTGTACTTGTGGTACAGTGAATACAATGTTGTTCAAAGTGGGAAAAAGCTCCAGATCAAATCTACACACACATCACTGGCTTGGGGGACAGATTCCCCTGTCAGAGTGAGCAAGCTGCCTTCTTTGCCAGATCTGTTTGCTACTATTAAAAATGTGCTTTGTTTCCTCTAGAGACAGATGTTAAAATGGTTCCTAGAACCAGACAACAGTGCCAAAATAAAAGCAAGCTGAAGCAGTGTAGTGGCTTTCTGCTGTTTTCTGCTGTCTGTGTTTTTAGGCTTTTCTTTGGCTTATCTCAATAGCCTTGACAGAGTTCCTTTATACCAACGCCTCAGCAGGAAAAACAACATGTGATCACATCTGGAGATTGCTTTACAATCTAGCTAGTAAAACAATCAATAACTTGGAAAAACTCATCATTCCTTGCAGGACCAGGAATTGCACAAAGAAAATGATTTTCTCTTTTCCACTGCAGTAACTCCCAACTCCTCCCATCTTCCCTGCATTTTAAATGCATCTCACAAATTAGCATGGTAGAAAAGTCTGAGCTTGTGCTAAAGAACCCTTTGAATATTAACATAATTAATGTCATCAGTAATACTCTGAGTTTGTAGAAACAGCAGGTGAATCAATGGGAATGATGTATTCATCTGAGAAAAGAATGTGACCTTTAAAATCCATAGGGCTTTATCAGAACATAATTTTAAAGTGGGTTGCTTGTAGCTCAGAACAAAACTGAATGGAACTACAGAGAAAGCTAACAGAGACACCATGTATACAAGAGAAACTAAAAATACAATTAAAACACTGGAACTTCCTTAGAGAAGATGCCTGGCCTATATCAAAAGGTAAGACAGGTTGCAGGACGGCTTGAGGAGCCACATCCAGCATGCTTAAAATTAAGTTAAATTCTTTAAACCCCAAAACAATTGGAATCAGTTTGTCCACTTTTTAATTTTAGCACATCAAACAATTTTCCTCTCTGCAAGTGAACACTGAAAGTGATTCAGCAATTGAAGTAACTATTTTGTCTTAACGACTTCAAAACAAAAATTTCTTCACAGCTGAACTATTATGGTAACATTTCAAGGTTCTCAGCAATAAGTGAACTAGAGGGAATTTCATGGAAACAATCTATCAAGGGGTTCTGGTGCATAACTTCATTTTCATAGATAAGGTTGCAGCTAGAAGCCCTCACAGGAATTTATCTCCCTGTAAATTGTTATGGACTATTGTTCTTTACAGAGCTGATGTCACGACAGTCATGCAATAAAATCACCTTTAATGGAATGAGGCATTTTAAACCTCAATATGCCTCTTTATTTTATACAATTATTCATCTGTTTTAAAATATGCATTATATTGGCTTGCTTATAAAAGAAAGCTTGGATTGATTTCATGTCATTTTTGCAACAATGAAGGATTGGATTTTTTATGTCTAAAAGGATCTTCACACTTCTCCATACTGAAAGGGCACAGACCTGAGCAGAGGAACAATGACTTCTTTGACCAAATTTTTAAAAGGGATAAACATGGCTGCTTAGCTGGCATTTTCATACAGTTTCACTTGAATGACCTATAGCCTTGTGTGAAAAGTGGAGAAAAAGCAAACCTAAAAGGCTCTAAAGAGGCAGTTTTATCAGCACTGCTTGTGGCCAGTCAATGCCTTTGTTCCTTGAAGGCCTCAGCAATAATTTCTCTATTGAGCAAAGTGATGTTTATTGAGAATGGCAAAGCTGAGCATCAGCAGGTGCCCCCGCTGTTCCGTTTATCCATCCAACTCCAAGCAATATCTTGGGCTGAAAGTGTCCCCCTGGTAAAATAAGCAACTGACAACACAAAAAGCCTCCATGATTTCCAACTGCCTGTGCTTATGTAGTGACTATGTGCCTTTTTTCCCCATTAGTCTTTAATTTCTTTTTTCTCTCCTTCATTTCACGTCTCTTCATACAGAGCTCTCCAGCACACCAGCCTATTGCGCTCCAAAGACTATTTCTGATAGTGCAGATTTATCAGTTTCACATATTTGAAAAGAATATGTAATTTACTGGAGGCATCAATAGATCATGTACTTCTAAGAACAGATATGCAGATTGGAAATTGGTGAGAGGGATTAATACTGGAGGCATTAATAGATCATGTACTTCTAAGAACAGATATGCAGATTGGAAATTGGTGAGAGATTTGGCTTTGGTATGAACTGCGCTACCAGTGTGCACAGCTACACATTGTCATTGTCATCTACCAAGTGCCACCCCAAACAAGAGGCAAACCTCAGCAATTAACTGGACAGACAGGATCCCCCCTGAACAGGCAATCAGTACAGCTCACTGATCAATAACTTAAACCATACCTAGTACAACACTGTGCTTCAAAAACTTCAACTCATGTTCTCAAAGTAGCTTTTTAATAACTGCCTGCTGTAGAGATTGGGAAATAAGCATGAAGATTTGCCCACAGCTACACAATGAATCAGTAAGAGAGGAGGAAAGACATCTCAGGAGGTGTTTGGCTTCAAGACTTGTGTTTCAACAGTCAAGACTGCCTCTCTCTTTAGGCAGCCAGGAACTGTGCTCCCTGGCTGATGGAAACTCTTACTGTAACTTGGAGTGACTGCAGGAGCACAGATTGCTGCCATCATGCTGTGGGGTGGGTGCCAGTGGTTTCCTTCACTCTGTTTCTCTTGCTTTTACTGGTTTCTCAGTCACACTATCTTGAATGCAGGGTGGTTCTGAATCACTGCCAAGCATTACTAATGGAAGTGGGGAGAAGGAAGGAAATAAAGAGGACTGCTTGCAGAATTAGAAGGACTTTTAAGTGTCTAAAATGCCATATTAAAGTAGGACAGCAAAATGGCTGTGTTGCCTCTGACAACAGAAGCAAAATAGTTCTAAACTAGAAAAATGTGTAAGCCTCTGAAATGTATTAAAAATATTATTTTCTTTAAGACAACTTAAAAAAACACCAGAAACACAAAATAGGAAAGTCATGGAGGAAAATATAACATTTTTCCTGCCTTAGTTCATATTAATTCAACTAGAGCTCCTGTGAAAATTTTCTCCTCTTTTTCTGATCTAAGTCTGGACACTCAAGTATATTTTGAGCTCAAAGTGCTTCAATGAAATACAGGTTAGGTCATGCTCAACTCCACAGGTTGTTTTTTGCTGATTTAAGGCAAGCAGCCACCTAAGCTTAAAAATCTCCACTACTCTAAAAACTAGTGATGCCCCTGATACAAAGTTTCTAACAAGCTTTAATAGACAAGGTTTCCTTCCACAGTTCACTAGGTGTAAAAGAGAGCCCAGTGAATGAGTGGAAACACAGCACTTTTCCATGTATTCAAATTGTCCTCACAACTGCCAGCTCCAGGAACGGCAGCAATAATTTTGCAAAAGGCAGCCAGCAGTAAATCTGAAAGGACAAAGTCTTGGGACAAATGCTATAGCTGTTCACTGCTGGCAGGGACAGGCAGGCTCCATTTTGTACAAAGAGACCATCAATTTTGCACAGAATGACGTTCAGAGAGGACTACCAGTCTAAAGGACTCCTAGAGATGAACCAATGTAAACACATTTTGCTTAAGTAAATCCAAACAGCCTGGTACCACCATAACTCCATCATCAGCCTCAAGTCAGACTCCTTGAACACAAAATGACAGTGGTTGAGTAATTAAATTTTAGAGAAATTTCCAACTCTTGAAGCTGTTTGGTTAAAATACTAAAAATAAACTCTGTGCTAGGCAGAGTTGTGCTTTCAGAACAAATGCCCAACCAGCTCTACAAGGATGCACAAATGGCCCTGTGACACTGAGATACTCCCTTGCACTGTAAGGGAAATACACTTTAGATTAGTTGTTTCTGTATCCATTGAAGCTTCCCAGAGCTGGATTGCAAGCATTCACTGTGTGGAAATGTTCATGCTGTTGCATCCTGCCTTGTTTCCTTTTTTCATTACATTCTTTCAGAATCTATTGGGATCAGAGGAGGACAAAGACTAAGCACAGTGCTGGAATAAAAAAACTTCAGGAAAAAACCAGTAAGTTCCAGCAGCAAGCTTTTCCTAACTTAACTTTGCTTGAAAAACTTCCCAGTAGTTCTAGCCTCACCAGATCCTGCTGAGCATTGGCAAGGATTAATTTTTCACTCATTCTTCTGCAATGCACAATTCTTTTTATGCAATTTGTTATCACAAACAATTAAAACATTTCAGTGGGCAATCCTTCAAATCTTAGCTATCTACCTGTCACTGAACTCCTAAACACCAGGCTCCATTCTCCCTTTCACAAACTGCCATGAAGAAACATGTATTTGTTTTTTTGGATCTCCTCCATTTCTGAAGGGTGTCTGAACATCGACAGCCCTACTGCTCCACACAGGCCAGCTCCAAGGAGAAGCAGCAGACCTGCCTCATGGACACACACTGTGACTGTACCCCTGGCACCTGGAGACACAGAATCAGCCTGGACAGATCTGGCAGCCCCTGCCCAGATTAACTCTGGTGCACAGGTCAGGAATACAGGCTAATGATAATGAGATGGGGCTGCACACAGCCAGCCAGCCCAGAACTTTAAGTGCTCAAGCTCCATACTGAACCTCACCAGCCAAATTCTGAGCCTCTTTGCCCTCTGGGAGCTATTGCCCTTGTCTGCTTTCTCCACCAGAGGAGTAACCTGTAAAAAATACTGGCTACTGAGTTGCACAATTAGGTAAAACAACATTTCAGAAACCCACGCAAACATACTTAGCAGAGCCTCAAGTGAGCTGGTCAGATACTCTACAAAATGGGAACTGAGTTTTACTTCAGAGAAACAAATCTGTGGGGAAGGCAGTTTGTGTGGAGTGCATTTTAGTTCAACCAGGATGAGCTGCTTGGCTTTCTAGCACTTGTTCTATTTATTCCTCTACTCCAATCTTCTCTGTGTGACGTCTGTAATGAGGAGATCACAACATCCCCTGTACTGGCCAGGAGATTAAGCAACACACAGACACACAAACACATACACAACTAGAAAGCAAGAGTCTTTGAGATTTAACTCAAAATCTATGCTGGTTTGCCATAAAGATTTAAATGACTGAATAATGTTAATCTTCTACTAATATTAGACTGCTGTTATGAGGCATTACTGGATAAACCCAGGCCATTTTATTTTGAAAATATATTTCCTTATCACTATATAAAAGATGTCTGCTGATTTTCCCCTGGGAATCTTCTGTTCCTGGGAGATACAAATTTAATGTTGGACTTGCCCATGCCTAGGTGGCACTAGACCACAAAATAGGGAGCAAGGGGTTTGATTTTCGTTTTCATAAAGCTCAATAAAAATACACTATTCACTACTAAAATATCAGATGATACACAATCAGAGCAAAGTCCACCTATTTTTGAAATTACCAGTGTCAGATTCTGTAGTATTTCTCTACAAAGTTCACTGCAATAACAAGGATCCCAAATATACAAAAGAGGTAATTAACCTCTAATTTCTATGTGCACATTTATAAAAGATTGCTTTAGGGTGAGAAGCAGGAAGAGAGAAAAGATCACAGTTGAAACAAAAAGAGAAAATTTTTCGTTTGTCAGTAGTCTGGCCATACTAATAAGCAAGTACAGACCGCAGCAATTTTTTTTTTTTTTTTTAATACAAAAGCTAACCAATAATCTTAGCTAGAAGTGCATAGCTGAATGCTCAGATTTATGGTATTTCAATAAGTCTGCTTTAATTGCTTATTTTCTATCTCTTTTCATTGTAAGAAAAACAAAGATGCCATTGAGGATGCATCTCCCCTGATAAGGCAATCAGAACACGAGCTGCAATTACAGTAATACTTTGCATAAAGGCTTCCCTTATTAATCCAAAAGAGCTCTATTTCAAAACCCATGATTTTACCAGGCTGCCATTCTCAATAGTGCAAAAATTCTTCTGGATTCTTTGTGCCTGAATTCCAAGCAACTCAACCGGGCTTCCTCTCTGTAGAGAGCCTTTATTTGTTCCATTTCCAAGACAAAAAGTCCAGTGCACAGTACAGCACAATGCACAGTACAGAGGCAGCACTGCATGTCCAGCAGTTCAACAACACCAGGTTCTTCCTGCTGCTGCTTTGGACTGCTGCCCATGTCACAGATCAGCACCACGTCGTGCACACACACAGGATGTATGTACTACTCAGACACCTATGTTTGTAAAGCCTCCTATTAATCATTCTTGTACTGCTATATATTAACATTAAGTAGGTGATTAGTGTGTTAGCAGTCAACAGCCCTGGTAGCTTGGTTACCTCTCAGGTAGATACTGTTTACTCAAGAATTTTATTGTAATTTCTGTTGGCAAAAAACATTCCACAAAGAACAAATATATATTCTGTCTTTTAAATGAATTCTTTTCCCCAGTCTTCATGAAACAAAACCCAAACAAACAATCCCCCAGATTTAGTGTGTAAGACATGACAATTCAACAGATAGACCTGTATTAGCAAGGACTCTGACACAGGTCCTTGAACATCAAATTTAGCAACCAGAAGGAACTGTGATTTTTAAAAATCTTCTTCAGCAGAAGACTGGCCAGGGCAGAATCAAGGATTTTGTACATTTGAAAGATTTCTTACTTCTGGTTAACTGCTCAAAGGCTGGAAGAGGCTACAAGCACACTGCACTATTAGTGGGGAGAGATCCTGTTCTGAGCTGCCCTTAAAACACCCCTCTGTGCACAGGAGGGAATATATCCTTAACTCTGGATATACAAGCAACTGCAGCTACCACAAAAATCTTCAAGAGCCATCTTTTTAAGGGATTCAAATGACACTCTGCTGTTCTCCAGCAATCTTATATAACTGGTGAATGTTTGGTACATGAAAGGAGGAATCTTCATATCAAGAGCTTTCACTGGTGTCTTTCACATGAAGGACAGATGGTTGTCCCTACAGAGAGAGTTCTGCCCTTGACTTTTTACACTTCTGATACATAGTTGCTTTTGCTTGGTCTCTTGCTCGTCCAGGGAATCAGGAAAGAGCAGAAATAAAACTGTGTTTGAGGGAATACTTTAAGTTGTGCTGCTGAGAACAGAAACTAGGCCAGGGGAGATTTCAGTGTTGCTGTCAAGTGGGGTTTCCACCTATACAGAACAAAGCAAAAAAAATCACTATTGAAAAAGACTTTGTAAAAACATTTAGGGAAAATCTGTAGCTCAGTCTTCAGACAGACACATCTCAATTTTAGAGAGGTCTGTAAAAGAGGAAGAATTCATTTGTGCAAAGGACTTCAGGGACCCAGGGATTTTAATTGGGCCATGGAAACTTCAGGCTGTGTGTCAGCACTCTAAATCCTCCCCATCAGATCAATAAAGCCTGCAGTCATTACATCTGATAGCTCCTGCCTTCCAGGAAATGAGGTTGTGAGTTTTATTTTAATTGTTAAAAGGCAGGTGTTCACACCACCAAAATCAACTGAAAAGGGAGCACTTCAGAGATTCTTGTTGGCAGTCTCAAGAGAAAGCAGGAATAAAAGGTCAAGCACTGGATTTCTCTTGCATTCACAGACTGATTCTGTCTGAACTCCCCTTACTGAACACCTTTTCAACACAATGTTAATTTTTAAACAGTACCTTTCTCTGGCAATTGAATTAACTGGGAATTTGTCACTCCAGTCAAGTCAATCCAGATTAATGCACAAAGTAAAATCAGAGTTGAGATAAATATCTCTTATTTAACCTTTGCCTGAATGTTTTTGTTCTCCACCAAGAGAGTTCAATTCCAAAGCTTTGAAGTTACCTGGAACTGGACACATTCACCCAGGGACAAAGGTATGTACAGTGGGGAAATCAAGCAGAAATGGTTAAACAGGGGTACATTTTAAGCATGTGCACAATGTGGTTTAACCTAGACTAGAGCTTTTTCCAACACCTCTTCTTTGGCAGTGGGAAGAGAAGTACAGACAGTGCTTTATCCAGTGCAGTACATTTACACTGTGGAGCTACATCTGTTCAAGAACTCCTGGCACCAACAAATTCCATATTGCCCAAGCCAGTTGGCATAAAGATGGTGTGTATTCCCTCAAGGTGAGATTACAGCTCAGTGTGCTATTCAGAAAAATAGGCCAGACAATTGAACTTCCTTTTCCAGGTGGGCTCATTTGCCCTTTCTCACAAGTAATGCTGGCAAAAGACAAAAATGAATGATATCCCAAAAAGATCCTCTTTACACAGCTTTGAAAGCAAATGCCAACTGCAGCCTTCAGGGGACAAGTGCTCCTGCTGCAGTACATCTGGTAATTAGTCTATAAGGGTTTCTGTTTATGACAGGAGTGAAAACCAACTATTGCAACAGAATACTGGCTGAACACAGAACTGCTGCTTTTTTCAGTATCCCAGCTGTGCCCAGTGGACCTGTGCTGGCAGGAATGTGATGCTGGAGTTAGTAGGACAGAAGTCACTCAGTTATCCTAAAGGTGGTTTACTCAAAGCACTTTATGCTTTTTTTGAACCTCTGCAACCTTTAACTGCCCCACAGTATCTCACACAGGGCACATCCCTCACTGTTTCAATCCAGAGTTGTTCTGTAACCAGGAATGCATCTAGAGATCACCACATGTTCTCTGGAAAAACAACACAATATCCTTGAAATTAATTACAGAATGGCAAGGGGATTTAATCTCATTGAAATTTTATATAAAACAGCATTTAGCCCTGGCACTCACACTCTACACCTAATAAACAAAATAAAAATTCAAATCAGCCAGAGAAACAGCTACAACAAGCACTTTCATAAAGTCCACAATGACAAATGCCAATCTCCTATTTGCTGACACAGCACAGCAGAGGAACAAGCCACACTTTTCCTGGCATTAGCTTAAATGGTTCCTTGGATATACAGTCCCTGTGGATAGTATTGGCCTGAATGTCACTGGAGCTACAAATACTTCAGTTTTGCTTGTTGGTTTTTGTTTTTTTTTTTTACTTGGACTATGTCTGCATGAGAAATGGGCATGCTTTAGCCTTGCAAACTGTAAAACCCTCACAGCCAGAAGAGTTGACTAAACAAGAAGAGCAACCTCACTGCCAGTTACCCTGTTTTTCCAGGCACAAACCAGCAGCAAATGATTATGAACACCCTCAATGCAAAGCTCAGGGAGTCAGTAAGGATGTGAATACTTAGGTGGATGTCAGTGGCCCTCTAGATTCAGAGGACAAGATCAAAGTGAGAATCAGATATAATTATTTAATGTGTAAGAGAAAGAAAAGTCAAGGATCTGAGACACTAAAGTGGCTTTATCTCTGGAGTACTATGCTGGCAGGATCACATGCTGCAAATACAGATCAAACAATTTTTGGTTTTCCACTTAAAACTGACAGGACTGCAATTATTCAAGGAAAACATGCTCACTATCTTGTCTCTTCTGAGGAAGGGAGGAAAACTAAGAGTGTACAGACCAAGTGGATAATGAAAGCAAAATGAAAATACAATCAGAAGGGAATGATTGGCAGTTACAGGAGGAAACTAATCTTGCAAATGGACCAGAGGCTGCTCAAAGTGGATGCAAAGAGGAGGAATAAACAAGGATTTATGCAGATTGAAACAGAACTCTCAAAAACAAGGACTCCATATCAGAACCACTGTGCTTTTTCAGGAATCTCCAGAACATGAGAAGTGCTTCAATTGGCAGTGTGGACTAGTGATTTGACAATTTAACCATCCCAATATTTTACACAGTGTTCAACAGTATGGCAGTCTGAAAAGAGAGAGTTGTTTGGAAAGCACTACAGCAAAACATGGAAAGTACAAGGAAACAATTCAGTTCCAAACCAGTTGAGAGGAGGTAAAATACCTCCTCTCCAAAATTATTTTGTTCTGAATGCTGTACTTTGATCAAGCTCTACAGCTCCAATAACATGACCTACACTGATGTGAACCTCTGAGCATGTCACCAGGATCACCATGATCTGGAAGACAGAGGGTCTGTGCCCAAAGCAGCATCTCTCTGCTTTAGCATGCATTGAAATTCAGAAAATAACCCCAACAACATTATTGTGGAGACAGAGTAATGAAACTTCCACTGAAATGACAAAAAAGGCAATGACCTCTATTACTCTACTCTCCTTCCAAGTAGCTCTTATAGCTTTCACTGTCAATAAAATCTACAGTTATGTTTATACTAAGGTTTAAATTTTATTATTTTAATATGCTTGTTGCTGTATGTTAAATTTTCAGAATATATTAAATCAGATTTTTGCAATTTCAATAAAAATCTACTAATACATTTTTCAGCTCAAGCAATGGAGTATCTTATTTCTGCTGTGAAAAAGAACAGAATGTATAAATACAATCAGCTGTAATTCACAAGTTGATTCTTTCAATATAGATATTAATATAAGAAAATAAAAATTTACTTATTGGAAAGCTAGACTTCCAGAGAATACAACTATCATGTTTATAAAACATTATTTTGGTGTTTCAAAGTGTGGACTTCATAAGCATTCATTCATTAGCATTCATTAAGGCGAATACTAATGTGGAAAAGTTAGACACAAAAACCTGAAAAACTGCCATTATCTGCACCCTTTACAGGTGTGCCTACATTAAAATATAGTCCTTTTTCTATTTGAATTTGCACCTTTCCAAACATTCTATTGCCTCATTCACTGCATCTATTATTTCGTAACTAGCAACACTAGGAATGGTGTAGACAATGTTACTAAGCAGGAAAACAAGGTACTGTTTTATCAGTGCAAACAAATACAAGAGACCATCATGAACTGTGAAACATTTTCAGCTGGCCACCGGCAGGGCTGTAGTTACATGAGAAAGAGAACATTAAAGAGGGCAGTATGGCTGGGGGATCAGCAGTAGAGGTTTGTGCTACAGCTGCCTGGTTAATGCCTCCCCTCTAATTTGTGTAGATGGGGAGAAGGCAGTCATGGAGGGATTGCCAGTGGTGAGAGGAAAGGAACTTATTCTAATGGCAGAATGGAAGATGCTTGGAAAACCAGGGAACCAGTGTTTCTTACTTCCTGTGAAAATAACCCTTCAGGTCAGTGTGGCAGTAGCCTAATGCAGTTCCCTCTGAAGGAATTATGGGGGGAAGCACATAAAGAATTCCTTTCTGGAGCTGTTTAAATACTGTGTTTTAATGGCAACAATACAACTGTAATGATGCCTGGTGGATTAATGAGGGCTCCCTAAATGAACAGCCCAAATGGGATTGGGAATTTTACTGGCTTCTCTGTCTCTTTCTGGAAAGAGTATTTAAAAACAACATGCACTTGCTCTCCAAGGCTGCATGGGGTTTTTAGCCAATGATTTCCTCTGTCTGGTTCATTGAGAGCTGCACAGAATAGAGCCTCTAATGGCACTTGGTGCATGGTTCCAGACCCTGTTTGTGACCTTGCCTGGTGACCAGGCAGTAAGTGTTCACACAGCACAGTCATGCTAAGGATTTCTTGCACAGGTCAAGGGCAAAGAGAAAATGACTACCTTACTGAGGTCATCTCAAATGCATTTCTCTTAAAAGAAATTATGTGACCACAGACTTACAAATTTGAAGCTAAAATGCTCAACTAATAATGGTAAGCTAGGCTTTTAGAATTGGTGCAGGATAACTAAACATGGTGTGTGAGAAGCCTCCTCAGGTAAGGTGGTGTTGAGTGTTGGAGAACACAGCACAAGGCTGCACTGAGTTCATCTGATCTGAGGCTGTGGGCAAAACATCCAACAGCAGCAGTGCCTGGAGAGGACTCTGCTTGCAGCCCTCCCCAGCTGCTGCTTCTGATTTTCTCCCTCAAGCTGAACAGCTGAGCTGTTGGTAGAACTGCCAACCAGCACAGGTCCTGCTCCTCAGCCTGTTGCTGAAGGTGTTTAAGCCAGCATGTAGGAGGGCTGCAGGGCTCATCTGAGAAGCCTGGCTAGTGACTCTGAAAATGAGGCAACAAGCAGCTGGAGATGGTAACTCATGCTCTGAACAGCTGCTGTGACAGAAGCATGGAGCAGGAGGAATGCAAGAGCAGGCATTTTTGGATGTCCTCTTTGCTCTGAAGCAGGATGCCACTTCCTAGACTGAGCTGTTTTTAAATTTTACTTTAAGGCTACTAAGGTTCAAGCAAAATAACAAACAGAAGGACTTTTCCCCTCTTTATTTCAGCTTCTGGGAAAGGAAGTAACTTTACTAGAGAAACAGTGAAATCTTAAGTTGGACTCTAACTGACAGGCCAGTACTCTAATACACTAAAATCTACTCTAAAGAGTTAAACTGGAAGTGAAATATCTAAAGCACCTTCAGAAGATCCACCCGTGTTAAAGGCTGCTAGGTATTTCTTGGTATCCAATTTCCAGATGGGTTGGTCTATTTCACCACATGGCAGTACATTAATGGGGACAATTGTTGTTCCTGCATCTTCTCTCTGCAGAACTTCCTTCAACAGCAGTTGAGGGTGTTGCAGAACTCCCTTAAGCAGAGTTAGCAACAGTTCATGCCAACACTTGAATCAAAACTGGGTCCCTCTAAGTGAGGGCTTCTGTAAGAATTTTCCCATACATAATTTTTTTATTTAAAGTTGTGCAAATAGCCAGCTTTTCCACTGCCTCCTGAAATACAATTTCCTTTGACCTTCCAAACCAAAGTGACTTGACATTAACTCTCTGCTTCCTCAGCAGGCTGTCCCTGATCAGAAGTTTCTGACACTTAAAACATCAGATGAACTCTTGACTCCAAGAATGTGTAGCCTTCCTTTTCAAAAGGCTTAAATTAGGTCATGTGAAGAGGAGGAAAGAGGCATGCAGGCAATCTGCTTTCATTGGTGAGTAAAGTGTATGATCTTCTCTGATTTCTTGATAAATAAGAAAAGATGGCTATAATTAGCTGCCCCAAAGACCAAATAAGCTTCTGACTTGCTACAGAGTAGCTGAAGGTTATGTACAGTGTAGCATACAGACCAACCCATATAAATAGTCCCCTTAGAATTACTAAGTATAATGCCCTGCACTCTCAATCTCTAATGGAAGACTATTGCTCTTAGTTACAATCCTTTCAATACAGGATAGTTAGTTACAATCCTTTCAATACAGGATAAACTTGATGATATTCTTTTGTGCACTGCTATCCCAAATGCTGACTGAAAATTAAAAAAATATTTTTTCCTTCCTCCTTTTACCTAAGCCTGCCATTCTTCCAGAAGAATGTTGCCTGAAATTCTAGTCATGAGCATAATCAACTCAAAGGCTCACTCATGACTGAACTAACCTGATACTGTTTCCCTTAAGTCTCTTCTATACATTTCTGTCACAATGAGAACTCTGCTCAGGAGAAATATGACAATGGAATCTCGAGTTCATAATCACAACTGAAAATCTTGGCTGTCAACTAGAATTTAGTGATGTGCAGTTGAGATCTGGTTCCTAAGAGAACCTTGGTTGCTGTCAGGTATTTTCTGGACAGAGCCTCCCAACAGTCCTACTGTGTCTGCTTGGGCATGAGGCCAAATGGCTTTGGAAACCTCCCAGTAATGTCCAACGAGTGCATGGGGATACTCCCTCAACCTGCTCGGGGAGTGACGCTACACAGATGACAAACCTGCTTCTGATGTGGTCTCAGGACAAAAAGGCAGCACTTGAGAAAAGCTTTTAATATTCTGTGCTTGCTACTGCAGTTTATTGCACATCTAGAATAAACATATGATGTGCTCCTTAAGATGTGAGAGCAACAGATGTGCAAAAATCACCTTTCATGTGCTTAAATAACTAAATTTTATAAAACCTATGATAGTAATATGCAGGAAAAAAAGGACAAAATTTAATGTTGCCATGTGGACCTTAATGGATGATGATGTCTTCTGCTTGCTCCCTGTACCTGGGAATGTAGCATACCTCTTACTGCTATACAAACATTGAGTGCTAGATGTAAGCAAAGCAGTGGTTTATCTTTAATGGAGACTCTGAGCTCAAATTTGAAGTTGCCTTAATTTCCCAACTTAGAGAAACAGAAGAGGCTTTTCTTACATACATGTAAGATATATAGTAGCCTGCTATTTTACAAATTTCAAGTAAAATTTTGACTCAACATTATTTCTGGGATCAGCCTAAACTCAGAGATAAGCACGTAAGAACAAGTCAAATCAGCTTCCACACTAAGGCTGCTTTAGTTAACAGAAAACTCTTTTTGCCAGAGACACAAGAACCACATCAGATATCTATATTAAAAAACCCTCCTTTGAACAGTATCTGTTTAATTTGAGGATTTTTGGATACCTCCCCTCCTTCTCTATATCTGTGGAAGCTTGGCTTTTATCCTTTATGTTGGCTGTGAAAATGCAGGGGGTGGGGGGGAAGAAGCTCTACCAGTTCTCACTTGATGGATTAAATTACTATCTTCTGCTCTGTGGAAATTCAAATACTGTAACAACAGCTGAAGCATTAGGCACCAATGACTTCCAAGGATGCAAAGAGTAACTGATATCTTAATATGATACAAAGGAAACAAGGGGAAATAATTTTGCTAATGACAATTGCATTATTTTAAGTACTTCATTAGGCTGGCACTGAGCAAGTAATTAAAAAAAACTGAAACCATAATTCCAGTAAAATGCTGGATGGGTAGGCTTTGGAGAGATCAAAGGATAAATCTTAGATAAAAATTTGTAACTACAAAATGCTAAAGCAATATTGCAGATTAAAAAGAAAAACCCGAACTCCAATGTCAATTTCCACTTTTAAGTTGGTGCCAGATGTATTCTCTGTGGCACCTGGCAACTCATTTGTATTCTGTGATGCTCCTTCCATTGTCATGAGCAAAAACCCCCACTTCCAACACTACACAGGGATTGCATTAAATCTGACAAGTAGACACCTGACTGTAGCTCAGACATCAAGTTAATGCAAATCACAGGTTAAGCACAGTTAAATATTTACACTTTTTTCAATGAAAGTTAACAAGGGGAGGACATGAAGTTTTTGGTGCTCACTCAGGAATCAGGCAGGTACAACCAAACCTGGTAAAATTGCTCTTGCTTTATGTGCAGATGTGCCTCACGACTCAGTCATAAGAAACATGATGATTCTGTGTTTAGCATGCCAGAACTAGAGATCATTGCACAGTGCAGAACTTCTGTCAGTGCTGGAAAGGATTCTGATATGGTAAAGGTACCTTGACTATCATGACATTCAGCTACTAAATACAACCTGCCTGAAGCTTCTGTGTGAAACTCTGAAACAAAGATCTCTCAATACTGCCAAGGTGGGAATTTGTTCCAGTCAGACTAACTGGGAATGCGGACAACTCTTGCTTGAAAAGTATTTTAAGTTCTGTAGAAAGTAAGAGGGTTCAAAAAACCAGAAATATGGATGAGGGAGAACAAACTCATGTTTTCCAGGATGTTTTAAAATTGCATTAGAGCAAGCTATGTGCAAGTTCTGCTTTGGGTCTCTACAGAGTACATGTCCCAGCTTCTGGGAAGTCTTGTTCCATCTTCTGGCTGGCTAGTGTCTCCTTTTAACCCACGAATTTGATGGTTCATCTTTCTATTCCATTGCAAGGAGTCTAACAGAGTGAGATCAGAGTGAGGAAGTGCACAGAGGAAACCTCAAAACAAGAGGGAATCTTTAAGCCAATTAAAGCTGCTCCCTTGTTAGTTTTGTGAACACTGCAGCAGGTAAGCATTTCAAATGAATAAGCTGCCAAACACCTACCAGCCTAACAATGACATTGGAAACTTATTTCAATGTTGCTTCCAATTAGATTGCTCAACTTTGGAATGCTGCATCAAACTAGTTCAAAATTCCAGTGACTATTCTAGGAACTGATGGACAAGACTGTCATTGACTTCAGTTCCTGTGTACAGCAGAGCAGGCTGAAGTTGGAAGTTTCCCTGTCTGCAGAGTAATATAAAGTTCACAGATACTCCAAGTGATTCTGGTATAACTATATTTTCACTACAGCTCTACCCATCTTTCAAAGAGAATAATGCTCTGCTAGAAAGACTCCCAAGGCAGAAAAACAATGGTGAGAATAACTGGAGATAACTCTGGGAGCTGGGAAGATGTTGCACAGGGAACTTTGAGGACTGTAGGAAAGTAGGCCAGCCTTTGACGTGAGAAGTTTTGCCTGCAAGTGTTGGAGTGCCTGAGCTACAGGTGTATATTTACACTGACCACAAGCACGAGTTTCATAACTCTGTAATTATTCTGGAGTTAATACTGTCAGCTAATATTGTCTCTTCTTGCTTATGTTCACTGTATTACCTTGTTTCAGGAGACTTCTGAAGAATAGCCTACTACACAGCCTTAAAATGAAGTTCATGAAAAAACTTATCCTAAACTGATAAACAGCTACAGAACAATTAATACTACAGATATTTTGATAAGACTTCTCTGAACAGAAGCAAATAAAAGGTGATATCTTGTTTGACTTGTAAGATTTAAAATAGAAAGCAAACATCCTTACTCCTGTGTTAAGAGACAAGACATGGCACTTTAACCATCCTATGGAATCAACCAACTCATCTGGGTTTTCTCCTCCTTGCTGTTCTGGCTGAAACCTCACAGAAAGAACTGCTTATAGAAGTTGGACTGTGCTCCCTCAAGAGCTGGATGTGAATCTGGATGTTGCAAACCATGACTGGCTATTTCTAATCTGCAGCACGGATGCTTTCCAAACGCTGGCAAACCACACGAAACAGGGTAACTATCCACAGGGTCCTTATTCCAGCACACTTTGAAAAAATAATCCTGTGCTAGTTGATCTCAGAACAAAGGTAAAGAGGCAACCCACAAATTGTTAAGGGAGGTGTTGAGGGGGGAGCCATCAAAATAAAACAGTCCTGAACTTTGGCTGTTGGGGAAGTACATTACTGGTGTTACTTTCTTTTGATAAAGGATGATAAATACATGCATTTAATAGTACACACTGAAGAGAAAATGACAGAACAAGATCTGAAGAATGTGTTGACAGGGTAAGTGAGGGTCAAGTAAAATGCCCTTCTGTAGCTTGAAAGAGTAACTCTCTCTCCCATCTTCTAGAGGGAAAAAACAAAAGGCATAATCTAATTTCATGCATTTGAGATCACAGGACCAGATGTGCATAAATACTTGCAGAAACAAGACTTGGCTAATACTTCACACAAATGGATCTTCAGTTACCAACTGGACTGAAGTTGCTTGTAGCCAAACAAGTGCATTTTCATAGCACTAAACTACCTGTACATAACTGCTGTTCAGGCAGGTGCCTTCAGAACAGTGTGTGGATAAACACACTCACAAGCTCTGTTAGCAAATATTGTCCCTGAACAAGTGACGAGCTCTGTTTGTTGTCTGCTTTCAAAATTTTTCTGCACCATATTTATTGGACTGTTAGTGCCACAAAAATTCTTAGGATAAGTGTAATAATGTGTAATATTCTCATTTTACTGCAAGCATCAAATATATTTCCATTGGTTTTAATATTTTTAAAATAGCAAAAACCATTAGAAGAGGGAATAAATGTTCCTGGCTTGGATTTTGGGACATTAGTCACAACATGTTTCTGCACTAGAGTCATAGAGGAAGGAAAACCTATCTTTGCATTGAAATTATAGGGTGAATTTAGGCTATAATTTAATTTCCACATGCCCAAATCATCCAGCATGCCCCAATGAGTTGGAAAGCTTGTAATTAACCCCTTCTTAGAAACCACAAGTAAACAGAATTGTTTGAGGAAACACTGATTACTCAACATGAACTTAACTTCCAGCTAGAGTGTCTGCTGTCATGTTAAAATTAGGGATTATATTGGAAGCCTGCTTCCTCAGTGATACTTCTGGCCCTAGCAACTGTTCTTGCCTCCCAAGGAATCCCTTGCACACAGCCCCTGGGTGCAATGCCATGCTCCTCTCTTGTGCTAAAAGCAAGTTCAGTTTGAAGTGCCAAGGTTGCAGGATGTGCTTGAGGTGGTGGAGCTGAACTCCCTCCCTTGTGGGAGCAGAGGAGAAAGTTTTCGGGTACTCAAAGTATAAACTGAAGAGTTTTTCAGAAGACATTTCTATCTTCCTTTCTGTTAATTAAATGAGTACATGCAGCAGTAGGGTGGCTGGAAGATAAAGCATCTCTAAACTGCAACTGTCTTTGGAACAGAGACTTGCCCTTGGACAAGGAAGGGAAGGCTGAGCTGATGTCTCCCTTGCAGGGAGCGTGGTCACAGCCAGGCATGAGCAGTTTCCTGTGGGGATGGTGTGGTGTCTCAAGGCTTCCTCACAAATGAGGAATGTCTGCTCAGCCTCTCTTCTGGTTTACTAAAGGCAACATAGATGTTTCTCAACTATTTCAACTTGCTAAAAGTTTCAGTTATGAAATGCTCCTCCAGACTTTCCTGTTTGTCAGACTTTGCACTACACGGCGCCTGTGGCAACTCCACGTACTCTACCATGTCTTTGGAGAAGTGTAGTCCAGATTTTGACTTAAACTGTCCTGCCAGAAGTAAATTTTGGTGGTTTTTTTGCAAGGACAAACAAAGGAAGACTAGACTTCAGACACTTCAAAACAGACTGCACAGTGCTTCTAATAAAGCTTCTTGTCCATGCTATGGCTGCTTGAGATCATAGTTTGTTTTCTGACATCCTTGCTCTCAAAGAGCAAAAAGCATTTTCTCTTTAAGACCGCAAACAACAAAAGTATTATTTCATTCAGAGTTGGACAAAGGCCTTTATGTAAATTCTGCTATCCAAAAAAGACTATGTATAAACAAATGCAAAAAGCACTTAAAAGTTTGCTCCCTAGGCTTAACTTTCAAGGCACTCCTCACTGCAACCAACAGCTTAGTCAGGTCTCGTCAGAAGCTTATTCTTCTAATTGCCAGCACAAAAGGTTTTTAATTTATGTTTTGACAGCTAAAATACTACATCTTCATAAATACAAAGAACTGTCAATAGTGCCACTGCAGAAGCAGAGGAACCAGATGCAGTACTAACAGCTGGGGGAGACTGCAGTGATTCTATAAAAAGTTAAGAAAAGCATCTGCTTATAGTTTGATAAAAGCTATCTGTCTAAATCCAACCTAGAAAATCAGATCCTGCTACAGCTGGCATAGAGATTATGAACATCTCACAGAACAAAAAAACTCCAGCATCCTGTTTAGAAATAATAGGTTTTGATCAAGAGGCCATTTCCTTCACTTCTGTCCTTTTTATTGTAAAAAAAAAGAATATAAACCAACTCACAACAATATTCTGATGTATAAAGGTCAAGATAGCAAGCTTGCATTTGCCTTCTAAGCTTAGAAGAATTTACTTCAGTAAAATATTCCACATGTAAAATAAAGCAACTCTATTTCTCACACCCTTAGTTTGAACATGGGCCTTTAGGTCGAGCCTTTTTCTGCTATGCTGAAATCCTGGGCTGGAAGGTGCACAAAGGCTCTCGCCTCTCTTCAGAGCTCAGATCTATCTCATTTCATCAGCTTTAAATTCACATCCAGGTATCACAGGCATAAAATCAGAACGCTTTTTGAAAGCCACAACATGAAAAGTTTTTAAACGAGCTGCACAGAAAGGCATTTACACGCAGAATACGTCAGCAATAAAAGACACTGCACGACCAACACATGTGCCAGTACCTCACGGCATGACAAGAACAAGGCGTTTAGTTGCTCCTGGACCTGACGACCAGGTATTTCCTTCCTAAGCAGAGGTGCTTAAACGCAGGCCGGAGGGAAAGGGATCAGATCCTCCTGGTGCAGAGCTACTTCACCTGCCCTCCGTAAGCTGTCCTCGCTGCGGGTGGGGGGCTCCTGCTGCCCGCGGCCGCCGCCCCCGGCCCAGCCCCTCTCAGCGCCGGGCAGGGGCCGGAGGGGCGGTGGTCGCCGCCACCCGGCTGAGGACTTTGGCCGCGGGGACCCCTCACCCGCGGCATCCCGCAGGGCAGGGCACGGACCCCGGCC
>VZRH01004238.1:199373-224205 GCA_013397555.1 Urocynchramus pylzowi | reverse complement strand
CTCCCTCCCGCGCACCCGCCACTGCCCCGCGCAACCAACCCCAGCGGCCGCCCGCTGCCGCGCTGACCAATCAGCCACTGCCGTCCCCTCATCGCCCCGCCTTCTGGTGCAGGATTGACAGCTCTACTGACCAATCAGACAGCGCTCTCCCTCATTCAAGGGTGGGTGCGCAGCGGTCGCCGAGACTCTTCGGTTGGGCCTGACGTGGCCGCGATGGAGGCGCCGCAGGATGGCCGGGCAGGGGGAGCGGGCGGCCCCCGGGCCCGGGCGGCCTCAGCGGGGAGCAGTCGAGGGGGCGAGAAGCCGCTCCGGGCCTAGTCAGGGGTGGCCGAAGGGCCCCGAGCCGCTGGAGCTCGGCTGGCGCTTCTCCCAAGGCAGTGGGGTCCCGAGGTCTTTGGGGCTGCTCGGCGGGCTCCACCCTTGGACTCGGGTGGCGCTGGGGACCCGCGTGATCAGACCCCGAGCAGCTTCTGCTGGAGGCCTTCCAACCCACCTGGACGAGTTCTGTGTCACCTGCTCCAGGTGACCCTGCCTTGGCAGGGGGTCGGACTGGATGATCGCCAGAGGTCCCTCCCAAACCTGGCAGCTCTGTGATTCTGCGAGTCCCGAGGCCGGAGCCAACAGGAGCAGCATTGTGGAGAAGGTTTAAGATAAATAGTGTGCTACCCCCTGGAACAAAGGCAGCCTTCTTTGTGCTGCAGAAATTTGAATCACAGATCAGTTGGAGTTGAAAGGGACTTAAAGACCATCCAGACTAGCCTTGAACACATCCAGGGATGTGTCAGCTTTGCAGGCAGACTGTGTCAGTGCCTCAGCACCCTCACAGGAAGTAATTTCATCTTTATATTTAATCTAAATCTGCCTTCTGTCATTTTGAAGCCATTCCCCTTGTTCTATCACTAGAACTCTATCGCCTTGTAAAAAGTCCCTCTCCACCTTTCTTGTAGGACCCCTTCAGGTACAGAAAGGCCTGAATAATGTCACTCTGGAACCTTCTCCAGGCTCAACAATGTGAATTCTTTCAGCGTTTTTTTCATAGGAGAGATGTTCTAGCCCTCCAATCATCTTCATGGCCTTTATGTTTATGTAGCAGAGTTGATTGTGGGGGGGAAGTCTCAGGTTGGTTAGCACATCCCAGGAGCCAGGCTGCTCTTTAACATGAGCAAATTGCCCCCCTCTTAACAATCTGAGTGCAACTGATAAAAGCATTAAGTAATGGATAAAATAAAGCCAGCAGTTGCCACCCAGTCCTCAAATGAGGACCAGTGAGCAGTCAGGGTGCCATCAATACACTCACTCATGGCTCCACTTGCCTCCAAATCGCCCACTGTATGAAAGTGGAGACTGGGAGTGTTAATAAAGGCTGCATTTAATGCATAAGGGCAAGGTCACTGCCAGTATCACTGACAAGAGATCTTAATAATAAAGATAGGCAGCATTTATTTTCCTGATGTATATGATCCATGCTCGATTTCCCACCATCACTTTAAGTGTATGAAGGGGTGATTTTTGAGTCTGGGCAGAGTGCCAGGGGTGAGCTGTGCAAATATGTATCTATATTTTGTTAAGAGTCCATCCTGGATTTTAGCTAGGCTGTGGAATTGCATGCTGTCTAAAGAGGAGGGACTAAAGATCACTGAGGAGAAAAGGCAAGCAAGACAAAAGCAGACCTGGAAAAGGCAGAAACAAATGGTTGTGTGTAGGAAATGAGCCTGCCAGGTGGAAGTAGGACATGCTGGTTTGCAGAAGTTGTAAGAAACTCAATCCTGTGTCTGTTCAGGCTCCTCAGAGGTGAAGGAGCCAGAGACCAAATGGATCTCATAGAAAGGAACTCTTGCAGCTTTGAAGGGCTTCTCTAGCGCAGGGGTAGGGATGTTTGTGGAGTTTCGAGTTGGAGCCTTTGCATTTCCTGGCCAAGTCTCAGCATTTCCAAAGTTGCCCTGCTGTGCAGGGAGGCACAGGCCTCTCATTCATGAACTTCTGAAAATCACAGAAGAGCTCCTAGCTGGAGTGTGAAGCTCTTGTGACTAGTGCAGGGCCAGGCAGCAGTGGAACATGTGACAGCACAACTCAGAGTGACAAAAACCCCTGGGATTTCTCACAGTCCTTGGGCTGCATTAACACAAGCAGCACTCTTGAGCACATCATCTTAAAACTCTCCTTGCAAGAAAGTTGCTGAAAATCTCTCTATCCTTTGGTGCCACTTGGAACTGAAAACTTTTCCTTCAAATCTCTGGCAGGTGTGGCAGCTTCTGAGGTACCACTGCAGGTGAGAAGATGCCTCCAGCCTGTTTTCTGCTTCTCCAGCAGCTGTTCTCAAGGTGCAGGTAAAGGAGCTGGTGTTTCTGCAGAGCAGCATAACTGAGGGATAGTTTAGTAAACCAGGGCTTCATCCCAGCCCACACTTGATGGAAGAAATCTTCGCATCTCCAACCACCCAGACATACTCCTTGCCTGGCTGAGATGAGAGTCCAGCAAGCATCTTAGTCCCTGGATCCTGGGAAATAAAGATTGTTTGGAAACTTTTCAGTAGGGCCTGGGAGCTCCCCTCCACCATGCTCTGGAGGTGTGTGCTGGCAGCTGCAGAGAATGAGGATGAATGGATGAAGGGTTGTGGAAGCACACACAGGTGAGTAATAAAATATAAGGAAAAATATAAGAAAAAGTGTTTCACTGTTGGCCCTCTCCTTGGTGAGGTCAGGTCTCACTCAAAGTCTGGGGGTCCAGGACCCCACTGCTTGGGGACATTACTGTGGCAGTGCAGGGAAATAAGGTGAATTATGTGCTGCCTAAAAGGGACCTGGACCGCAGAATCACAAGGGGAAGAGGTGGGGTGAGTCAAGAGATAATGCCAACATTAAAAGATAAAATGGATTAACATCTCCTGGCACACAGAGAGCTGCGTGGGTGGAGCAAGAGGTTGCAATAGCTGTTTAAAAGGGAATGAGACAGCTGGACATACACATATTTTTCCTCTTAAAAACAAAAATCCATCCCAAAAGCTGAGCTTAGTTGATGCTGTCCTCCAAAGTCCAGGTCAGCCAGGCAGGCTGGCTGTCAACAGTTGAGAGGTATCAGGACAGGACTCCTGGCTGACCTACATGGGGCTAACAGATGATTTTTACCCACAGGCTCTAGCAAAAGGTTGCAGAATCCATGGAAAATAGCTCACAGTCATATATTTCCATTTCTGTTTCAGCCTGAAATTTGAGCTTTAGCAAGTGCTGGGAAAAAGGAGGCCACACAGTGCTTGTCCAAGGCAACTGTTCCAGCATGTCTGCAGGATGACAGGAACCACGGGGAAGGGCCTGGTTAGGATGTGATTAAAGAGGTAATTCTCCCTCCCCGTGCAGATGAGGGCTAAGTGTGGCTTAAGTAAATTACTGACTGGCTTGTTATAGCCCTGGCTGAGTTCCCTTGTTGCACAGGGCCTGGTTTTTTACATCCAATTTGCTGTGAAGCCCAGAGCGTCACAACAGCATTCCAGCACCTGTATCTCTGCACTTGTCTGACACCCCTTC
This sequence comes from Urocynchramus pylzowi, assembly GCA_013397555.1. Classification (NCBI taxonomy): domain Eukaryota; kingdom Metazoa; phylum Chordata; class Aves; order Passeriformes; family Fringillidae; genus Urocynchramus; species Urocynchramus pylzowi. The sequence goes on along the minus strand of VZRH01004238.1, from coordinate 220,684 downwards.
TCTGATGGATGATGGGACCCTAGGGACCTGCTGTACATGGCTCTGAGACACAGGCTAAGCCCCATCAGTTTCCCTAATAGTTTCTGATGTTCATTCCTTGAAAGTTCCCCCCTCCTGACCATGCTGGTCCATTATTTGATCTTCAGGGACTTGCTGACTGAAAGCCAGAAGCACTTGGCTGTCAGCTGAAGGATTTTTAACAGAGGCACATTTTATTCATAGCATGGCATGGATGAGCCTACAAACCTTGGGGAGGTTAACAACCCCCAATTCCCTTTTGCTTCCACCCTTTCAAGCATCTTTTGGCTCCTGATCTATGCCCTGGGGAGGATCTTAACCCTTCCAGTTCCTTCCCTGCTCCCCCATGTCACAGCCAGAGCTCTGCCCTTTGGTTTATCATTTGTATGGACCATTTTTCTATGGAGTTCAAAAGCAGTTCTATCTTTACTCCATCTCTTGCTGTTTCTCAGGAGGACTGGCCCAAGAGGCTCAGCTGGTAGAATCATAGAATATCCTGAGTGGGAAGGGAGTCACAAGGATCATGGAGCCTAACTCCTGTCCTTGCACAGGACAGCCCCAGGAGTCCCACCGTGTGCCTGAGAGTGTTGTGCAAACACTCCTTGAGTTCTGCCAGGCTCGGGGCTGTGATCACTTCCCTGGGGAGTCTGTTCCAGTGGCCTCACAACAGCAGCCCTTTGCACGGCTTACTTTGGGGTGCAAACCTCTGTGGTGCTGCCACAGGACCTCGTGTCCCATAGAAGAGAGGCAGGAATTTTACTTGCTTGTGCTGGAACAGCTGCTGGGACGCAGCGGAGCAGCTGTTCCAGCATAAGCAAGTGAAGTTTGCTGCATGGGCTGCTGGGCCACGGCTCTGTGGGTGCCAGCCCCGCCAGCCCGCCGTGCCCATCCCGGTGTCCCGGTATCCCGGGATCGGGCGGAACGTTCGGCGCGGCCCGCGCCTTCCTGGGGGGAAGGAGCCGCGCGCGGACACCGGCGCCGCCATCATGGCGGCTTGAGGCGCGGCGGGTTCGGCGCCGGGAGCGGCGGGACGGGAGGCCGGGAGCGGAGAGGTAATGCCGGGGCTGGGAGAAGCCTCCCGGGAGCGGGGGCGGCGGTGAGGGACCCCCAGTAAATTACCCCCTGCGGCAGGGCTCGGTGGGGCCCGAGGGCTCTGCCAGGGGTCTGGGGGAGCGGCAGGGCCGGGAAACCCCCGCCTTCCTGCTGCAGGGTCTGCGGGCCGCTTCCCGCCCTGAAACTCCATGAGCTGCCTTAGAAAGGTCTGACCGCGAGAGACGCCCGGCTCGTCCCCCTACTTGGGTTGTTGTAGCCTTTGGACAAGCTACTTTGGAGTGCCTGCTGTATTTCAGTCACTTCTCACCGGGGTGAGTCGGCTGTGGAAGCAGCGAGGTATTCCCTGTGACACGGTGTGCACACAGGTTGTAACAGCACCGCAGTTGTCCGAACGTTCACTTGGAAAGGGGCAGAGAATTGGCATCTCTCCCACCAGGGCATGGATACAGCCAGCCAGGCTTTTGTAACCTCATACACCAGCGTGTGGTTTGATTACCTGTGAGGGAGGACAATAGAACTGTGAAATGTGAATCTCATTCCCAGCACAGTCAGTCCGTATTCTCTCGTGAGGAAACTGTCCTCTCTGTGAGCAGAGGGAGCACACTCATGTGTTAGGCAGGCACACTGAATGTTCTGTGCAGGGATTTCTGCTCAGAGCCGAGGTGCTGTTCAGCCAGGCTGCACGGGTGCCTCTGGTGGGAAGAACCCCAGAGAGACTTCGGGGGCTGAGATAGCTCAGTGTGGAGAGTGTTAAAGGCTGCCCTCTAAAGCTGAGACCATTTGTACCTGCAGGTGTAATAGAACAAAGCAGAGTGTATCTTTAGAAGTTGACTAATACAGGAAGCTGTGATGCCTTCACAAGCCTTAATTTGGTTAGGCCTGGGGAAACAGCAAAGGCCCTGTATGACTGTGCTCCCCCCACAAGGGTGGATGTGGGCCCAGCCCATGTGGATCACAAAGAACCAGACAGGTTCTCTGGTGTTTGGTTTTCATCAAGGCTGTACCCTCTGCTTGATAATTATCCCATACAAACATAACACAAAACCTCCCTTATCTCCTAAGTTCTTTGTTTGGTTTCTGAATAACATGCTTGGGAAGTTTTGTCTTAGTTGTTTGTAAACAAACAGCTCATTTTGTGGAACTTGTTAATCAATAGTGGTTTACATTTCAAAAGCAACATGTTGGTTCTGGGAGACAACATGCACACCAGAAATGTCAGGCAGCAGCTGAAGACAAAGACCTCTCTTTACAGGGACTTAAATAGAGCCTTTGTAGAAAGGGTATTTTTATCACTTAAGCTTCCCAGTTAACCCCAAACACTTGATCTGCACAGTGCAGACAGGGGAGCTGCTTACAGGCCCCAGTTTTTTTTTTTACCTTTTGGGCTCAGAAGGCAATGGGAATTAAGGAAACACACTGTATCAATAGCCAGAGTCAAGGGGAAAGGTGGGGGGTGTGGGCATACCCTGTGCATCAGTCCTTCTTAGGGAATTGTGTTGGTTGCTGGTTTGGAGCTGTTTAATGAGGAAGGAGGAAGTCAGTCGAGTGTATCAATAAGCATCTTTACAGTTGGCATTACTTGGCAGCATCACTAGGAGGAAAAGTCTGAAAACAGCATGAAATCTAAACTCCTGTCTTATAAGAAGGGATCTGCAAGAGCAGATCCCTTTAGGGAACTGCTCAGACAGAAATTTTGCTTAGAAATTGTGGGAGTCATCCTTGCTCCCCAGCTAAATCAGCAGTTGAACCTGCTGGGTTTTTGGCCTGCCCCCTGAATGCTGAAGAAAAGGCTGGCAGCTGAAATGTTGCTATGCTGGGCACCTTCTGGGCCCCTGCCAGGCAGAACTCAGCAGAGGAGAAAGGATGTGTTAATATTATGTTCTTTTACTGACAGATTGAAAACCTAGAATGGCAGGAGAACAGAAGCCATCCTGCAATCTTCTAGAGCAGTTCATTTTACTAGCCAAAGGAACAAGTGGCTCAGCTCTGACTGCTCTGATAAATCAAGTGCTGGAAGCCCCTGGGGTTTATGTCTTCGGAGAGCTGTTGGAGTTAACAAATGTGAAAGAGGTAAGAGTTGAGTTTTTATTGTAAAGCCCCTTCTGCACTACCACTATAAGGGATCTCCAGAAGTTTCCACCGGCTGCCTGTGGGTAAAATATCTGTGCCAGGAAGGGCCTGTTGCAACTTACCTGGGTTGAGAGATGTTTTTGAATAAGAGACTGACCTTGCTTTTGCCTGTATATGTTAGGTGTTAAAGAATACCTATATAAAGCTTTGCTACCTTAAGGCAATTGCTAACACAGCAAAAACCTGGCAGCAGCACAGTAGCAGTTTTAAGAAGGCACTTTGGCAGCCAACAAGGAAAAAATCCCTTTCTACTTCTTTACTGTCCTGGAAAGCAGAACTTCATTGCTCTCCAAAAGTCTTTGTGAACAGATGTCTAGTGTATCAGGCCTGGGTGGTAACCAAATCCAAACCATTTCAAACCAAGGTGGAAAGCAAGTTCCAGAGCTTTTGCTGAGAGTGCTTTGCCAGCCCCTGCCTCTTCTACAATGAAGGAATCTAAGTTGAGTATCTCTGCAGCTGGAGTAACACAGTGTACAGCAAGTTTGGCTTTCCAGACAGACTCTTAAATATGCATAAAAGCACCTCGATGGTTATTCAGCATCAAATCACAAATGCTGGATTTTTCCTGGATTTGTGTGCAGCTAATGGTGTTAAAAACCCAATCAATAAAAACCACTGCTTGGTGCTGCTGTTATTCCAGTGAAGTGTTTGCAGGCAAGAGAAGAGCTGTTACCTTCAAATGCACTCCAGTTACAGTGTCCCAGCCTGCTTTGCTTTGGAGCTGTGGTGGCTCTGCAGGTAAGCTGTCCTAGCTTTCCCAGGATCCTTACCAGCCATCACCATTACCTGCTTGCTTATCACCTGCTGAGAGGAGCTGGCCCTGTAGGTTGTCAGCTGAAGTTAAGATTTGCTTTTTTTCTTTTACCTCCCAAGTTGCCACACAAAGCAGTTGACAGTCCAAACTGGAGTTAAGTTCCAGTGCATAGGCTGGATCATCTTGACTCTAAAATTCTGAGATTTCCTGCTCTTGAGGCCTTAGAAGGGGTCCAGCTTGGGATATAATTGCTTTTCTGCTTAAGTCCTGTGCAGACTTACACCATTCTCTGGAGAAGGTGCCTTTCAGGGTTGTGTTGCCCATGTTATGTGACCTTTTTTTCCTCCCCATCCAGCTTGCTGAGGGGTCTAATGCTGCTTATTTCCAGCTGCTGAACCTGTTTGCTTACGGAACCTACCGGGACTATGTAGGTAAGAGGCTGCTGCCCGTTTGCAGAGCGTGGGACTGGGTTGCCTTTAGGATTGTCAGAGGCAATTCTTTGTTTTCTTAGATGCCTGGTGTAGTGTGGCTGGGTGAAAGCATCCAGGAACAGGAGTTGCTTAGGAGGAGAATTGTTTGTATGGGGTCGTGGTCATGTGTGCTTTTTGCTTGCTAAAAATGAAGGGAAGGGTTAGAGACCTTGGGGTGCTGCTGGTTTGGATGGGACTGCAGCGCTGGGTTGAGTTGGTCTGCAGCAGAATTCATTGATGTTCACAAGCCACTTACCTCTGTAGAAGGAAATTTCAGACACCTCTATGGAAATTCAGTTATGGAAACTGCAGAAAACTTTGACAAAATTGTTCTGCATTATTTATAAGAACCTATATGGTTTGTGAGATAACCTTTTATCCCATGGCAGCATTGCTGAAACAAAGTGAATGATTTCTTAGCTAGAATACAAGTTGAAATAATGACTTTTATACAGCTTTAGAAAGCCTATGTGTGAATCATCTTTGTATCTGTTGAAATGTGCTTTTATCTCCGGTGCTTATGCTTCCATTCTGCTACAATTTAATGCTTCATTTGTGGGTAGCAGCCTCATCCAGACCATTACAGAGTGTGACAAATAATTCCGTCATAGTGCTGTTTCTCAGGGTGGTGGATGAGCTATCTAGTTCCTGTAAGGAGCAGTGGCATCTGTAAGTGCAAGGACTGGAAATTCCAGTGTCTGTGGAGCAACATGAGCCTCATGAATTCTGTGACTGATGAGAGGATGTGCTTGCTGTCCCTGGCTCTTGTGTCACTGTGTGGCAGCACAGTTCATTCTTCCTTTTCTAGTGGAGAAAGAGAAAGGGGGAAAAGCAGTTGAAATGCAGAGCATTGGATGAGGTGGGATGGATGGGAGAACTTGAGTGGCCCTGAAACACTAATTTCCATTAAAGTAGATATTTTAAAGAGTTTCTTAGCTTTGGAGGGCTGCCAGTTTCCTTTTGCTTTTTAAATATTCATGAGGCACATGGATATAATACAGTGACAGCGTGGCCATCTAGATTAATGATTTCTCCTCTCTTCCTCAGCTTGGTACTTTGCACTTTAAATTCTGCAGCTCTTCAGAGAAATAAAACCAGCTGTGTTTGCAACCAGATCAGCAAAGGGGGAAGATTTTTTTCTGTCAGCTTGTTAATGAAATAAAAATTACTTGGTAGAAACAAAGCCATTGACCAGCTGTTTCAGCAGGGCACCAGTTATGAATTACCTTATAATTCCAGAACCAGAATTACTAAAGAAGTAGATAAGAATGGAATTGCCAAGTTGTTCTTAACTTTTCCCCTTCTCTCCCTGGTTGTGCCAATTTATCTGCAGCAGCAGCAGCAGCACGCTCTATTCACCAGTCAGCACCCACATTAGCTGGAGGTGTTGTGTTCAGTATTTCAGGGTGTAGTGTAGCATAACTAGCCTGAAGTTCTGCAGCCTGGATTATGTAATTTTCAAAGTAAAGTCCTGAATCTTGTCTTTTTGACATTAACAGCAAACAAAGATAACCTGCCTGAATTAACAGTGACTCAGAAAAACAAGCTGAAACACTTGACGATCGTAAGCCTGGCTTCCCGAATGAAGGTAAAGTGTGTGGGGCTTGACAGCTGTTGTCTCTTGGTTTTGGTGTAGAAAATGGCATCCACTCCAGAGCACTGAAGTTGTATCAGACTGCATGGGTACTCCCAAAGAAATACTGTACTGGGAAGGTACATGTAGGGTACCTTCTGGTGCATTTGGGATATTGACTTAGTGGACTTCCATGGGTGAAGTGTGGGGGTGTATGAACTGATGTGCAGATTGGTCAGGAAGGCCTGGGAAACTTTGTATAGCTTTTTTCACTGCTGGAGATGGAGAATCATTCTTTAAAACACTAACTTTTTGTTCTAGAGAAAATTATGCCACACTCTTAATTTCTTCTACAATCCCATTTACCTTTTTTCTTCTAGAATGTGCTATACTATACCAGAGCTTCAGGAGTTACCAAAGTTGTGTCAGAATATTTCATAGCCTGGCAAGCGTTTGTTCTGCCATGATCAGTCACTGCTGCACCTGCAGGTCAAAGTGTAGGATACAATAAACGTTTGAGTCTCAACCTTTTGAGACTTAGCCATTCATTTTTGCTCTAGGACTGTTAACTTACTCTTGGTCTTGCTGTTTTTAGTGCATTCCCTATTCTGTGTTGCTGAAGGACCTGGATATGAGGAATCTGAGGGAGCTGGAAGATCTCATTATTGAAGCGGTTTACACAGATATTATCCAAGGGAAGTTGGATCAGCGAAACCAGGTGTTAGAGGTGGATTTTTGTATTGGCAGAGACATTCAGAAGAAGGACATCAGTAACATTGTCAAAACACTTCAAGAATGGTGAGGCAGTCTGTCTACCCTCCTTGTTCCTTGTACATAGCTTGTCCTGTTTTCCCCTTCACAGTTTCAAGTGCTGGCTCAATTTCATCATGTTCCATTAATCAGGAGTCTTATGCTATAAGTAGGCACTTGGAAGAGGAGTCTGTTGGGCAAGTTTTCCAAGATCCCATCTGGGATTCAATTTGTATTATGTATCAAGCCAAACTCTACCACATTGTGAGCTTCTGCTCTCACTGTAGCTTTTACATGGCAGAACCCCAGTGACTTTGCAGAAGGAGGTGCCAAACTGGACTCATGGTTCTGTGGTGGGAGCTGTAGCACTTAATAATGAGGACAGAACTGTTACTTTTCAGCCTTTCCTGCAGTGTTGAGAACTGTGTGAGTAAATTCTAGAGAATCACAGCTCTGTGGATGGGATGTCTCTTCAAGTTTGAAGTTTCAGGTGGCTTTGTCTTCTCTTTATTCCTGCAAATGCAGCCTGTCTGCAACTGTAGTGGGACTGTGGTATTATCTCTTTGTACCTTTGCCAGGAAGCTGTTTCTCATCTTTTTGTAGGATTCCCTTCCCACCTAAAGAAATTCCCGCATAGTCTGTGGAGCCCATTGCAGGTCCTGAGCTGACTGGGAATTGCTTCCTAGTTGCTATGGTAATGAGTGCATGAAAAGTAATTAAACTGCTGGGCAAATATGCTGTCCTGTGGTGGGGGCAGGTTTTTTGCTTCTCTGCTCCAGCTCCCTCAGTCCCATCACGGTGGGAGGGCTCTGACAGCTTCCAGGACCTTGCAGCATTGTTTGGAAGGTAACAGTAAACCCACTGCCAATTCCCTTTTAGTCTTCTCCAGTTCTGAGTTCCATGCTGAGTGCTCTTGTCATTTGAACACTTAACAGGCAAGAGGATTATCCCAATATTATTTTTTCTATAATTTAAAAATTTTACATTTGAATACTGTGTTGCATCCCGTTTAAGCTGTAATTCTGTCTGAAAAGGAAGATGAAAGTGCATTGAACCTGCACTTACTCTCTGATGATCAGGGTAACACAGACTCTCTAGAGAGTGCTGAGAAATGCATCGAGTACACAGCAAAGCTTTTTCTTGCCAGCTTTTTGCAACTCTAAGCAGGAAGTATAAATTTAATAATCTCTTAAACTTTTAGATGAGCCTGACTTTTCAGATTTCCTGATTGAGCTGCTCCAGGGAGAATTCGTAAACACTGTTTGACATCATTTGTATCTTGCAGGTGTGATGGCTGTGAAGCAGTTCTTTTAGGAATTGAGCAACAAGTACTTAGAGCCAACCAGTACAAAGAGAACCACCACCGAACTCAGCAGCAGGTAGAGATGGAGGTGGGTACAGAGTCATCTCAGGCCTCTGTGCTGTTGGATAAATGTTTGTTTGCTGAAGGAAATAATCTATAATAAACACCTGGTTGATGGTATCGGCTCTCAGAAGAAGGCTAACGGTCATGCAAATCAGGCATTGGGTAGAAAGAAAACACATCTGCTTCTGAGTGCTAGTAAGACACAAACATCAGACATCCAGCAGAGTGGAACTTCTCTTGATAAATTTTTATAAATTTAGGCTAGGTGACTGCACTAATTGTGGTTTCCTATATTGATTTGTTAGGAAAACTGTGCTTTTACCACAGATCTTCATTGCAACTCTGTTCCCTTCGTACAAGGCAGGAAGGGGGTAAAAAACACTTCTTGGTTCAACCTGAAAGCCTAGTTAAAAATCTCTGGAGTCTCAGTTGCTTTTGCAGCACGTGCCCGCGGCGGCTCCCCCGAGTCGGGCCGGGCCCTGGCGCGCTCCCGCCGTTAGGTGGCAGCACGAGCCCGCGGGCCGCCCGGGCCTGCGCCCGAACCTCGGCTCCGGCCGCTGGGGAGGTGGGGATGGGCCTCCCAAGACACTGCATCAGGGGTTATCATCCCTGCAGGTTTATGTTTGCATCTGCTTGGAGCCTTGATCGGTATCCACGGCACATTTGGTTTGCCAGATGTCTTTGGCTTGGAGTTGGCACACCTGACTCCCAAACCTTGGGGTTTTTTTGAAGGTTTGCTCACTGTATTTGTGGTGAGCCTTGCAGAGTTCCCGGGGATTGAGAATGGTGCTTAGTGCTGTATCTCTCCTTTTCAGCCAGGGTAGCAGAAACATTGCTGCTGCTTCCCACAAAACCAATTTCTGTTCCTGATTCTTAGCAAATATGTGTGTCTCAGATGGTCAGGTAGGCCAAATGGCATTTTGAGTTCTGTCCTGAGAGCAGATTTTACTTTCACTGTCTCCTTTCCCCTTCCTGCTTCTGGCTAACAGAATGGTAGGATGGCTCCTTCTGCACCAAGACAGTAGTAGGTCCCTCCAGCCAGACAGAAGGGTGGTACAATATTGTACTACTGTCTCTTAGGAAAAAAATTAATCCCTAGTTATTCCAGACTGGAAATACTGTCAGCTCTGTCTGTAAGTGAGGATGAAACATTACCTTTATTAAACTCAAATGCAGAGCATGTTACTACTAGGAGAGTCTCTTTTATAATCTCCACTTTTATACTCCAGGGGTTTTTCAATATGTTTATGAGCAGAGTGTCTGCTGCGAGGGGAGGAAGAAGCAGGTGCTGATTCACTGTCTCTTCTTGGCCAGGTCACAAACATAAAGAAAACATTAAAAGCTACAGCCTCGTCGTCGGCACAGGAGATGGAACAGCAGCTGGTAGAGCGAGAGTGCCCTCCACACACAGAACAAAGGCAGCCCACAAAGAAGATGTCCAAAGTCAAAGGGCTGGTCTCCAGCCGTCACTAGAACATGCCATCTAAATGTCATTCAGTTAGGAATGACAACAGGAGGAGCAAAAAGGGCCTGCGTCTCCTTTTTCAGTGGGTTCTGGGCCAGTCCCTTCCCAGCTGGCAAGTAAAAGCCCTGTTTGAACAGCTCCCGGTTAGCAGCATCTGGCTAAGTTACACTGTGCAGCTCCTATGAGTTTTCAGGGTGTCCCTGTTCTGGTCCTGTCAAGAGGGACTTTTAAAGAAAGGGACTAACCAAAAGGGGCAGGAAAAAAACCAAAATATCTGTGGGCCGTTTTGCTCCCTCCCAGTTAGTTCATTGCTGCTTAACCTTGAGGAAGCTGCTCTGCTGAATCAGATCATGGGAGAGCTTCTATAGCAAGCACCTGAATCCCAGGGCTGAAGTGTGGCTACCAAAGCCAGGCTGGGAGCGAGGAAGCCATCAACACAGATCTTTTCATTCCCAAAGGGAGCACAGGAAGGTTTCTAGGCCAGGAACTGCTTTACATGGAAGCCTTCAGCCTTTCCGCTACCCCTGTCTATTTTAAACTGGGGTGAAATTCACACTACCTCGCTCTGTGAAGATGAGTTCCAGTGCTGGGCTGTTTACTTAACTGTCTGTTTACTGCCCTTACTAAGCCCTTTAATCTCTCACAGATTTAAAGCACTGTTCTGCATCTCTGAGGCATAGTACAATAAGGAGGAAGCAGGCTGCTCTTTCACACAGACCTTGCAGGTGGTTAGGGGCATGCTAGAAACTATTCCTCCTGAATGTGATGTGACCTCCCAGAGCTGCTTGTGAGTTGTTTCCCCCATTGATACCTTCAAAGGGTAATGCATTCGCTCTTCCTTGGATGCTGGCGACAGTGGGAGAGGAGCCTGTTTGGCATGGAGGCAGGCTGGTGGCCCAGGACCCACTGGCAGGGGTCGCAGCAGCATCCCCTTGCTGAAGCAATGGACTTGATGAGTCTTTCTGAATTTTGAACACTTTCAGGTTGTATTTTCCTCCCTTTTTTTTTTTTTTTTGTACATTGTTGTGATTCTAAAGCATTTCAGCCTTTGTTTTGCGGGGTTTTTTTTTATTTGTTAAAAAAAAAAACTAACTTCAGGTGATTTGCACCTAGTTTGGCATGGTGTGGGGTTTTTTTTAAAGGGGAAGCATTGGAACAGCAATTCATAAAAAAAGTACATTTTAGAAAAAAAATTAAAAATGCTGATTTAATGTCAGAGTCTGGAGTCTTGACTTGGAGGCTGTTTTAGTCTTATTGTCCAGTGGCACTTGTTCACTTGAGCATTCATTTGATTCTTGGTGTGTGTTGATCGAAGGTCTGACTGATCTCTCTGATGCATCTGGGAGACAGGGAAGCCTCTTCACATTTTGTCAGTGGTTCATCTTTGTCCAGGTTTGTGCAGAAGGATCTGTGGCAAAGCTGAGCCCCGTGTCCTGAGCCTAAACAGCTTTGATACCTGGTTGTGGAAGGTTCGTAGTTGTGCTCTTAGGCCAGTCAGTTCCTTCCTTTGCATCTAGCAGAGTGCTGCTTTGTAGTTTGGCTCCTGCATTTCACTTCTATAAAGAGAAGCTCTTTCCCTGAGCAGGCAGGGGAGCTGTTTAAGCAGAGCACTGTGACAATGCTCCAGTCCTGCAGCCAGCTGTCACCTGCATTTGCTCGTGCGATGCACGTGCCTTCCTCTTATTGCTACCAGGACTCTTTGCCATCTGCATGTTTGCAGTCCTCAGTCACAGGACTTGCTCACTTGTGAAAGTAAATCCCTCTCCTTTTCTTCTCCTGCAGTGCAGGCACACCAGCTTTCAATCTGGAGAGGAAGATCTAAATGCCCTCCCTCCAGCTTCTTCTGGGTCAAGTCCCAGACACTTTTGATTCTGGTCAGGCTTCTGATTCTTTACCAGCTCACTCTCCCCCTAGAAATGCAACAAGGATGTTAAGTGGATAAGCCCAGAGCACGAAGCCTTCACCAGTAACTCAAGGGAACTGTTTCCCAAGCAATGACAGTATTAGCTCTTGTTTCAGCTTCTCAGTGTTCAGCTGACAGCTTCTCAGGAGGTGCAGGTGGACCTTGTGTCCCCAAGTCTGTGTGATGGAGATGGACTGTGTCTGTTTCTAGCTTGCTACGTGGACAGCTGCGATGTGCTGGTCATCCACTTCCTCACTGGATTTGAGTAGTGAGGCTCTATGGTCCTCTTTCCTTTCCATTTTTAATACCAGTCCTGCAAAGTGGCAGGAGGAATACAGATGCCTTTGGGAATCATTTTAGCTCCTCATCAAGCCACAGTCTGCTGAGGAAGTAGATGTGAGTTTGGTGCCCTTGGTGTTATTCCCTGCCAGTTACAGGAGTCACATTAGTTTGCTGAAGCTTCTTTAGTGGTTGGAAGTTTTTGAGTTTGTTCTTATGTTTTTGCTGTTCTCAAAGCCTGGCTGGGGGTGCAGATCTTATTTACGCTTTGGTTCGCATTGCCTTTGATCAGCAAAGCAGCAAGAGAGGAAATAGCACTTTGAATAAAGAGCTGTCCTATGTCTGTTGGTGACAGAGGACAGAGAAGGGACTGGGGTATTGGTGGGGATGGAGCTGTTTGCATGTTTGGCTTTCCTGGTGTGCCAGCCAAGGGCTTGGTGCTGCAAAAGGAAGGGGATGTCTGCAATGAGCCCAGGCTGAGATGAGTCATTAACAAATGACATGCACAGAGTACCTGGGGGAGGCAAACAGCTCTGCAGCAGCTGGTTAATGAATCTGGCTTGAAGGAAAGAGTTAGAAGCTATTCCAGAAATGAAACAGAAGGCAGAGTTGTTAACGGGCAAGGATGCAGGAGGTGCTGTGCTGTCTGAGAAAGACAACAGATAAAGACTGCGTTGACATCCTGTTGACTACAGGAAGGGCAGCAACTCAGAGCAGAGTTGTGTGAATTAGGGGCTGAATTGTGGGCAGTTTCAAGTGGGGAGTGCCCAAAAGCTGAACTGCTATGGGGACGAGAGGGAGGTGGAAGCAGAGGCAGATTGGATGCAAACTCCCATGGATTGCCTGTGCCTGCTGGAGGCAGCTAACACAGCTTGTCTGAGCACTGCTGGACGCTGCTCCCTGGTGCAGGGTGAGCATCCTGCCCTGCTTTGGTTTATGGCAGCGATGGGATGCTCCAGCTGCAGCTCGCGCCAAGATTGCAGCAGGACAGACTTTGAGCTATTGAACTTCTGTTTGCCTTTTCCACCCAGAGGGAGAGAAAGTGGATGGAAACTGCCTTCCCTCTGCTCTTTAGGGCTTTATTGTCTAGCTTTGTGTTCTGCAGCTCCACTTGTACTAGTGCTTGTTTAATATGGAATTGAGCACTGAGCTGGAAAATGAAAGAGAGGATCTCAGCTGATTGCAGTGCTGGTAGGCTGCCCTAGCCCTAAAGCTGTGCCTCATGCTAACAAATGTCCCTGGCATTCCTGCCGAGACTTGGTTGATACCAGCTAACATCAGGCAATTCTGGAACACGATAAAGCAATGCCGATGTTAGTCTTTAACAGAAGAAAAAAAAAAGTTTTGGATTAAAATCCTTTCTTCTTTACTTCCCTCACCTTCTTAGCTAAGCTGAATGTTTACTTACTCTTGTGTTGAGAGCAGGAGGAAGAATCAATGATGCTGATAGACCCTTCTGTCTTCAGATTTGAGACCTGTCCTGCAGTCAATCTTGTGCTGCCCTAGGAAATCCCATGGATGCTTGTGGAGCTGCTCTCAGGCTTGCAGGTCTCTCTCCATGGATCATGTACAGGAGTAGGACCTGCAGAGCTGCTCTCCAGAGTGAAGCTGGAGAAAGTGAAGCTTTTGTTCCTTAAAGAAAACAGTAGTGGAAAGAAATGGCCATTTTCCCACCAGCCCTGCAAAGTGAATTTTGCTGAACATCTTTCAGTTCCTGAAAGAATGCAAAAGGATGCAGACCCCAGAGGGTGGTTTTTGTTTTAGTGTTCTTATCCTATGAGGGCAAAATGCGTTGGTCCACGTGTGCCAAGCAGACTTGTGCTTACTCATTGCAGGGAAGACAGAAGAAACAGTGCCCTTATCTTTGATAGCTGTATTAGAACATAAATTGCATGGGCAAACCAGACTTTTCCTAAACTTTCAGTTCTGTAGAGGGTTATATGAGTTCAGCTAAGCTAGAATCCACACAAAGCCCACCCCTGCACAGTAAAACAGCCCAAACTTGTGCATTTGTGGGGCTGTTGGTGCTGAGGATTCCTATTTTTGGTCTGAGCCTGTTGCAAACTGCAATGCAGAAAAACAACCTTCCTCTTTATTATTCTAAATAATGGGGAAATGGAGGAATCTAAGAGCCTGCCTCACAAATACAATAGACTCACATAGACCTATCTCAGGCACCTGGTCACAAAGTTTCCTGTTGTTTTTTTCCACCCCACTAAGTCCTTTATAACACCTGGCCTAATGCAAGGGAACCAAAACCTGAGTCTGCATAGCATGTTTTTGTGTAATCTGGGAGAGAGTAACCCAGGGACATCAAGAAAGGTAATTTAAAGTTTAGAGAGATCTCAGTTCCTACTTGTAACCTCAACCTTGTATTCTTAATATGGAATTTTAGCTGACAGTCTGAATTTCTTGGCAGAGTTTTTAGGAATATGTCATTGTTTCATTCTGCTTCATGATGAAGGTCCGTGTCTCTCAGGGACTGTTGACATTTTGCTGATAGTTCCTCAAGTTTGGCCCTGCCACAGAGCTCCCAGAGGTAAGTGATTGTAAAGAGAGTGTGTGTTTTCCCCCTAGCCTGGGCTGACCCTGCCTCTCAGCATTCCCGTGCTGCTGCTCCCCTCTCCCATTGGTCAGCCAGGCAAAGGAACGGGCAGAGCAGCCCTTGGCTCCCTGTCTGTGAATCCACAGCCACGGATGCTTCTTTGTGCAGTGTGTGCCTCTCATGACATGCCCCACTGCAAATTGCCTGAGTGTGGTAGCTGTGACCACAGTTTTTTCTTGTGGATAATAAGAGATGTCCCTGCTCTAGTGACTGTGCATACATACACACTGGAAATTCCAGGCAGTAATGGGATGTCATAAGGTCATTTAACAGTCCTGAAATACGTATTTCCCCATAGAGCACAAAAGAATTTGTGCCAGTAGTCCTTGCTTGCTCTAATTCTAGTAGAAGATGGCACACACTTCCACATCTCCTGATCTCCAAAGAGCCTTTGGAATCTGTATCATTAGGGTGTTTTTGAAATGCCCTAGTCACACTTGATAGCTGTGTGTTTCCAGAAGAGCTGATTGTGGTGGGTAAGCAAAGCCTCGCTCCATCAGGGATCAGTCTCTTTGTGAGTATTGGGAGCTGGTCTGACCATAGGCTGTATTTTCATGGGTATGAGGTTTGGAAGTAGTGTTCTCTTGCCCTCCAGATTCTTCCCAAAGATGCTGTTTATCTCACCAGCCCTCATGTTTCACTCACTGTCTCATGATTAGCACAGTCCTAAGGCTGCTCTGTGCTGATGCAGTAAGTAACATCTCGGTGTTTCACTGTCACCTTCACAGCTGTTAGAGAGCACCAGCTCCTTCAGGATCACCTGCCAGCTGTGATGCTGTACCTTTTACATCACGACTCTGAGATGACACCTCTCCTTGCTGGCAGACAAGCCAGGTGGGTAGGCATTGCTGCTCAGAGCTGTTCTGCACCTCAGGAGGCACAGGCTGTAGCCTGGTTTAGCATAAAGAAATCAAGGACAAGGACAGTGTTGTAAATAAGGGGCAAAGCACAGAGCTGTGTCCTTCCAGCTCTGCTGCAGCTGCAGAGAGCAACCTTGGGCAGATCAGTTCCTCTGCAGCTGCATTTCCCAGGACAGCCTTGCTCCTGCCTGCTGACTGGGACAGGGTTTTGGTCTCCTGGCTGGGCAGAGGTTGGTTGCTGATGGAGTTGAAGAAGATGTGCGTGTGCGGTAGGGGGGAAATCTTAACACCTTTTAAGCTTTTTGAGAAGTTGTCTTCCTTTTAAGTAGCATGCCCTTCTTTTCCCCTGATGCAGATAAGGTGGTCCATTGTGGGACTGTCAGCCTGGAGTATTATGGGTAATATAGCAGGTTAATCATGGAGGGGGCAGGAAAAAAAGCTTGTGCGGTTTTCAACAATATCAAAGGAATGCTACCTAATGATTTTCCTATTAGCTCTTTTCCCATCCTGCCAGAGTCGCTGCAGAAGTGTCATTTACAAAGGCAGTTTGCAACTCATTACCCTGGATTTTCACTGTAGTTCTGCTCCAGAGAGTGTGGGCTTTTGCTGCATGCCCCAACCTAATGAATTGCCTGATTCAGTTAGTGCTGCCATCCCTCCTGACAAGGTTAGTTGCTGACTGACAGGAAGGGGCCTGAATTCAATTCCCTTCTTGTTTTTAACTCACGCTTGTGTCAGGTGCAGGCTCCCTCTGGAAGTTGCCCTGTGATCCCTTCCCTTTGTTTTTCTGCATTCTGAGGGAAGCAGCCCATGCTTGGAGAATTCCTGGAGCAAGTGGCAGGGGCATGTTTGTTGCTGCCCCTGGCAGTCCCTGCTCCATGCCTCAAGTCCCTTTCCAGATGGAAAATTCCTTTGCTCTTCTGCTCTGGGACTCTGAGCTTCTCTTTTTTCTTCATTGCTTTGGGATTTGCTGTCACCAGAGCTGGGCTTTGTAACCCTTCAGCAATAAGTACCTGGGAAAAGTTGCATGTATGTTACCAGGGAAAAACATGGAATATGGGCTGAGGGAACAGAACAGGCTTCCCACATATTGGAAGGCAACAGTGTCCCTGTTGTGAGTGCTCCAAGGTCTGCTCCAGCCTGTTTGGGTTTTGCCAGGCACTTGTACTACAGCACTGGAGGAAGCTCTTTGTCCTTTTCCACTAGAGAGCTGTGTGCTTTTTCAGGCTGGGGGCCAACGGCTCAACTCCTGCTAGGAATTGCTCCTGGAGAGGAGAAATCAGGGCTGTTCCTACATCGTGTCACAAGTGTTCCCATTTGGAAGCTGAATTGGCTACTGCTCATCCAGCTGGTGGTGCAGGAAATGTGGAGGTCCCATGAGTGTTAATTTGACCTGAGAATGGACAGGGGACCCTGGGACTCCTTCTCCCCTCACTGCCGAGTGTGTGTACACACCTCTGCTAAAGGCCATTGTCTGAGACTCTGGTTGAGATACCAGATGCCACTTCCTGAGGCTGCACCTTGCATACAGAACAACTGTTGTCCACTTATGCCTGGGCTGTGATGTAGCAGGGGAGTTTTCCAGGGCTGGCCATGGATCCTTTCATGGGATGTTGTGAGGATCTGACCTAGCTGGCCATCAGGGGAGGCAGTGATGCGAGATGAATTTGTTTTTGCTGCACAAGATGCCTCCTTGCCTGTTAATTACATTCCTGTGGCCCCTCTTTCTTGCTGCCCTTGTTTTCTACTGAGCCCCTGTCAGGGAGACCCAGTTGTGGCCATTTTGGGTGATTGCTGTGTCCTAATGAGCCACTTTTGATTCCCATTCTTGCTTGTCCAGTGAAGCAGGAAAGTGCTCATCAGTGCTCTGAGAACTGACCTCTGCTGGCAGTGCCACTCTCTGCCTGTCAGACCCACTGGTCTGGCTGTACCACAGAGGGGCTGAGGTTGAGTGGATCTGAGCTTTCCCAAGTGTTCTTTCACCCCTGAGTGCTGCCTTCTCTCTTGCACATCAGCTCCACCACACATGGGCACAATATTCCTGTCCTGCTGGTGGGAATCCACATCCTAAGGGACAGGTGTCTCCCTGGTCAGACCAGAAGCAGCAAAGTGAGGAACCAAGCTGTTATCCTCTCCCTCTGCACCAGGAGCTTCAGCTCTGATTGTTCTTCTCTGCCAAGCTAATGGCCTTTTGCCATACAGCTTTGCCCTTTTCCTTGGGCTTGCTTTTTCCCAGGAAGCCCAGTGGATGGAAGGGGCCCATGCTGTGGGCTGTGCTTTTATTCTTGGACAATGCTGCCGAGGAGAAACAGGAATCCAGACTGTACATGACCCCAGGCTGTGATCTTCAATCTCCCAACCTTGTCTCAGGTTCTGCCTCACTTAGGTGGTAAAATTGTATGGATTGAATTCCTGAGGCTGAGTCCCTGCTGCTGTGTTGAGGATAACCCCTCTGTCACTAGGCAAGTGGTTTTATTTCAGCTCTGGCTTGGCAGCAAAATGCCAGAAGTGGAAGGGGAATTGTCCCCACCTTGGTCCCAGCCTGTCACTCTGTCATGGTCACTACTCTGGCTTCATGCTCAAGGACCAGGACCCTGAACAGGACCTGCAGCACCACCTTCTTACACCTCTGTTCAGACCTGGCTGTGCAAGGTCTGCACAATAAGTGATTCCTTGTTGTCCTTTAGGTTTCCTGGGTGACAGCGGACAACCCCCTCTAATGGGCATCTCTTTAGGAGCTCCTGATACAGTCCCTCCTTCCCTCTAAAGATGTGTGGAGCTGGAAGGGTGACCTTCACAGGTGTATTTGCCTTACAGAGCCCTGACAGTGGGTTGCCATTCCCTATGTGAGCTGCCACTTGCCCATCCTGCCTCCCTCCCTCCCTGCCAGGGTCTTGATTTTATTCCCCATAGGCAACATCTTATGTGATCCATCAGCTGCTGCTCCCCATCCAGCTGGATCCTGTGGGCACTGCGAGGTGGGTACCTGTCTCTGACGGAGGCCGTGCTCATGCCAGGTCAGAAATGTCCCCTGTGCGCTCCTAACCTGATGATTGAGCTGTCGGGTGTCTGGATGAATCCTCTTGTTCTGTGCACCCAGTGTTCTGTCAGAGCTGGGGTGAGTCTGGCTGGAGGTTTCTATGGTTTCCTGGTGGTTGCTAAGGAAAAGGATCGCTTTGCCTCTGGGTCTTGGTGACTTTCTCTTTGCCCTGTCCTAGGCACCGGAGCCCAGCAGAACATAATGCTCGTTGTTTCCCAGCCCACTACAATGGCCAGGGCATAATTTGTGACTCCTGTCACGGCTGGGCTGGGCGCCTGCCACTCTCTTTTTTTCTAAGGCCTCTTTGAAGAATGAGACCAAAGAGCCTTCAAGGAGGAGTTTGCGTGTTTACTGCACTCCCCGCCCCCTCACTTGCTGTTTCCTTTAGAGCTCCAAGTCATTTTAACGATTTATTTCATGCACTTTACATAGCAAGAAGCTGTAGCAACAGCTGTGTCCATGAATCCTCACCAGGCAGCTCTCGGTATATTTTGGTCTGTCTACCTATTGTCCCTGGCTCAGTTAAACAAATCTCTGCTGGAGGAAGGGACTTTACAGCTTAGTGGCAAAGGGCTGGCGGATGGGAATGTCAACAAGACACTTAGTGGGCCACTGGATCCTGGAATAGCAGTGCCTCTGGCACAAAGCTCTGCTCCCACAGCGCAGCCAGGGGCCAGATCCAGCGCGGGCTCTTTGTTGCTGTCAGCAGGGACGGCGTCTCCATCCAGCACCAGTGATGGAACTGCAGCTATGGGCTGAAGCTTGGGCTGGAAGCGGTTAAAGCACGTCTGGGACAGGTGCTGCCCCTGTCACGCTGCTGTCGATGCAGGGCTCGGCTGTTAACCATGGTGGGCTCGTTTCCACTGTGCCATTTGGGATCTGGGCACGGATGTGCTGCCCAAGGCTGTGTGCTCTCACACGGAGCTCAGCTGGGGTCTGCAGTCTTGCAGCGCCAGGCAGGATTCAGTCCATCAGAGCATCACAGGATTGGGCACAAGTTTACTTTTGCATATGGGATCAAAGCTTAAAATATCAGCTGGCCTTTCTCTCACTCCTGACTTTCCTAAAACATCTGAACAATTTCTTCTTTAGCTCTGTTAAAATCAATCAATCTGACATTTAAATTGTATGTGAATTTGATAAATAAAGACAGGTTACAAAATGCCACACGGAATGATTTTTTTTTTAAAGTTTCTCAACTACTTAGGACAAAAAATGTTACAATGCTTGACTTTTCATTTAGTTACATAAATAATTTTTTTATAAATATCTCTTTATAAACAATATATAAATAGCTTTACAACATAAATACATTTATGCATGACATGAATTTACAAACAGCAATGTTATACAGCTGGCTTCATCAGTCTCTTGGAAAAGCACTGTCCCTTGTCTCGGTGAGTGTTTGTATATATAATATATATAAGATAGAGAGCACTTGTTAAAAAAATAACAAAACCAAAACAGTTGGTGCCATGACTCCTCGTACCAAAAAGAAAAACACAACCACATCTTTTGTCCATTCCAAGGGGGTCTCTGCTTCTCTAGGTGTTGCCTGGGGGATGGCCGTGCGTGGTAGGAAAAAGTGGACTACGGATTCAAAGCCCTGCGAGGAACAAGAACAAAGTGCCCATTAGTACTTGCCATGCAGCACCCCTTACCCATCCCCAGCTGAAACCCCTGCCAAAGTATCCATGGCCTGGGGCTGGGGGATGCTGCACTCAGCAGAAGCCATCCCTGAGCTTTTTGCTTGTGCTAAAGCAAGGAAGGAAATGCACCCTTTGCTTTCTGGCTGGTATTCAGGGGAGAAGCTGAGGGAAGCTGCTGCTCCTCCTGCCTTTGTGTCTATTGGAGGTTTTTTCCTTGTTCTGATGGGTTTACTGAGAGAGAAAGGATGTGACCTGCCTACATGGGGTATGTGTGTTCCTCTTGGAGGTATGTGTGTTCCTCTTGGAGCCCTGAGCTAGCAATACTTGGCGATGTTGAGGAGTCTCTAAATGAGGGAGGAGAGAAACAGCACCCATCCCTCCAGGACAGGCCATAGACCAGCACTGGCATCCTGTGGGCACCTTTGGGTTGTGCTATTCCCATTGCCCTGCAGAGGAGCAGGATGCTGGATCCAGTCCCCTCTGTGCCCAGTTATGTTACTGCAGGGCTGGGCCATGGGAGGAAGAACAAGTGGCCTGGGCTGCAGTGGTAAGTGCTTCCCAAAGTGTGAGTTCATCTGTGTGAGTCCTGCTGGTGCCTCACTGTCCCCAGCACCCACAGGGAGACCTGGCAGGGGAGGCACTGCCATGTTTTTCCCAAACCCATCATTTTGGGGAAGCGAAACTCCTTCACCCATTGGTTGCTACACAGTGGCTGTGAAGCACCGTGGGAGGAACTTCTCCCAGCTTCCCATAACTTGCTCAGATACAAAGCTGCAGTTAGGAAAAGTGCTACTTGTGGCTGTCACCACACCTAGAAGACACCTGGGGAACTTATGTGTTGTTTTTCCTTAAATTAAAAGCACTGGAGCATGGCTGAGACAGGAGCCTCCCTAACTCTCCAACTGCAGGCACACAGGGAATATCCTGCCCTCCTAACACCTATGTATAGGTCACCTAAGTGTTTCAAGCAGAGGGGGCAACTAGGAACGTGTGGCTGCACCGGAGCTGCTCCTGCATCCTCCCCGGAGCCTACGGGTCGAGCTCAAATTAGGGGGAATCCAGTCTGAGCTGCTGCAGGAGCAGCTGGGGTCTCTGACCCTTCTGCAGGGCAAGGCAGCGGGAGGGCCGGTGGATTCCGGACGGGAATATAAGAAGGCCAACTTTGGGGTCCTCCTCTTTGCCCGCCAGCAAAGCCGGAGGTTGCGAGGCTCAGCGGGGTGAGCACCTGCGGTCCCGTCCGCTGGCATCTCGCGTTCGCAGGGCAGCGCATCCCCGCGGTACCGGAGCGCAGCCCCCGGCCCCGGCCCGGCCCCGGCCCGGCCCGGCCCGGCCGCGCACTCACCGCCAGGGGTCCCTCAGCATCCGAGGCCGCTCATGGCGCCGATGCGATCCAGCT